>CAJNIZ010044504.1:38165-71356 GCA_905231905.1 Symbiodinium pilosum | reverse complement strand
GGGTTTAGGGGTTTATCGTTTAGGGTTTCAGGGTTTGAGGGTCTATAGTCTCCCTTAAGTAGATAGAATATGGGGTATATGGGTATCTTATTCTAATATACCCAAAGCCATATTCTATCTACTTACGGGGGACTATAGGGGTTTAGGATTCAAGGGTTTTCGGGGGTTAGGGGTTTAGGGGTTAAGGGGGTTTGCAGTGTAGGGCTTGAAGGGTTTGGGGGTGTAGAGGTTTGCGGTCTAGGGGTTTAGGAGTTGAGGGTTTAGGGGGTTTTGGGGTTTGGGGTTTAGGGGTGTAGAGGTTTAGGGGTGTAGGGATTTAGAGGTTTGGGTTCGGTGTTCGGGTTTAGTTGTTTAGGGTTAGGGGTTCGGTGTTTAGGGTTTAAATTTCTGAGGTCAAGGGTAAAGGGTTCAGGTTCATAGGGTTGATAGGGTTTAGGGTGAACTAGCACTTGGAAACCCCACTCAAGAATGAACTTTAGAGTCTTAGCTAGCGAGACACAAAGATTTCAGTAGGGCTGTGGTGTCAGAAGCTACCTCCAAATCTTGACTCTTGATACTTGACAGTTACCAAAAGCCTACGCACAGGGGCCCGGACCTCTGTGTGTGTGGGGTAGTCATGGGTGGGGTGGGGGTGGGAGTCCTTACTGTATGTCGTATGGCTATTTAACTGGTTGTCAGTATCTGCGGTCATGATGGGACAAAGCAGGGCTGCGTGGATATTACTACTATGAGCTCATGAGCCCTTTTGTGGGACTGCTTGGGGGCCTCAAAGCCTGAGCTCCGGCGACTGATGCAAGATCTGAAGAAAACCCCGACCTGAAATCGCAGATAGCCTGCAAAAAATATGAAGGAACGCGGAGACACACAACATAAATTCTGGGACGCTTCCGACTGTCCAACTCCAACTCCGAGCTCTATTATATTAGGTTATATTCGGGTTACATTAAACCCTCAATCAGGCTGCCTTGTGGAAGACGTCTCTCCAATTTTGATCGCCCTCCTCAGCTTGTTTTTCGCAAAGGTGACAGGGTCTTCAATACTGTTGTACACTCTCCAAAATGCTTGTACAGCTAGATGCAACATTCTCAGGGCTAAGTTCTTCTTACCTAGGGAGCCGAGTTGGCAATTAGGGAAAGTTTCTTCTTTTCACTTCAATATTTCCGAGTGTGCTTCTCCTTCTCTACACTCTACGAGCCCAAGTACTCCCTAAACTCTAAACCCTAGACCGCAGCTTCTGTTTGGCTGTCCCAGAAAAGATCTGTCTGCTGAGACATGGTATGTCACGCCTTAGTTTACCCCAGCACACCCCAAACCCTGAACCCACATTCCTCAACACGAAACGTCATCTGCTGAAACTTTGATAGAGCCCTCCTCCTCTAAGGACCTTGAAAGGTCATCCTTTTCTGAGGAGATTTTGAAAGCCCATGATGACGATCCGAGCTGCCATGTGGAACCGGAATCCAAACCTGGAGCAGAGTCTCACATGGCAGTGTCTCAAATTAGGTCAACTTTGGCACGCCAGGGATACATGGGCATTCTACGGAGGCTAGGGTTTTTCTTGGATTGCAGACGCACGGCTTTGAGAAAAAGCACATGATGGCCAAGACATCCGCCGGGAGGATTGGGGCTGGGGTTTGGGCTCTGGCCATGACGCCATGAAGAAAAAATCACGCTCAGTTCCGGAGGCCCTCAAAATTGGATGCAAGATTCAAACAACTTGATCTGGGAGGGGCAGGACAATGTCGATCGATCGCGACAGCGCCCGGGGGTTAGGTCACCTGCATTGTGCCTCGCGTTCAGCAGACTGTTTACTCTGTACGGGTTGGGCCTCTCCAGAATTCCTGAAGTTGTGGTTGCATATCTGAACTGCTTCATGCTGTTAGCGCCAGGTATGAAGTTCTTATACAATATTCGACTGACCGCTTATGACGCTGTAGGGGCTGGGACTTCAAAATCTACAGCTTGGCAGCGACATTCTTCTTGCAAGTATCAGCATCACCCTGCAAATGTTCAGGTAACCCTGATATGAAACCCCTTTTGGGAGTGAAGTGGCCCCTCACAGGCATACCAATGAAGCCGCTACTTTTATCCTCTTGTTTTTTAACCTCACAAAACTGTAGCAAAACCATTGAGTGAGCTGAGAGGGTTCAGGGCTAGTGGGTTCATCTACTACCCTCCTGCACTACCCCTGCAGATTTCCCGTTAGGTAGCCTTCATCAAACCTTTGAAAGCACAGAAACCCTACCTAATCCGAAATAACTCTACAGTAATCTTAGCCACCGTCAGCCCGAAAACCCTAAACCCTGCACCCTAAAACCCTAAAACCCTATAACACTATAACCCTCAAACCGTATAACCCTAAACCCTGAACCCTCAAAACCCCAAAACCCCCAACCCCCCAAAACACACACACAACAACCTTGAACCCTCAAACCACCAAACCCTAAACCCTAATTTCAGCATGCCCAACCTCAGGTCGTCGCAGGTCCCTGCAGGATCTCGGTTGATCAGCAGTCTCGGCGCAGAACGGCCAGTATAGCCCACTAGGCCGGCGAAGGGATGCACGACCTTCGATAGAAGGATTTGGGGTCTAGGAGATTTGGGGCTTCCCAAAGGGTCCATGTACCCAATAATTAGGTACTTGAGTTTGGGGTAATAGTAATCATAATACTGGTTTTGGGTAAGTATATGAGTATTTTGTACTTGGACCCCTTGGACTTAGGGTTCGAAGGATTTAGGGTTTAGGGCTTCGAAGGATTTACGGTTTGGGGCTCGAAGGATTTAGGTAGCTGCAGTCCAGAACCAAGTGGATTCGAAAGTGGCAAACGAAATTTGATTCAAGCTGAGGAAGGGGTTCATAGGAATTGTAGGTAACCATCAATAAGAGGAGGATTCTGGTCCCCCCCCAAGCCCCCAAATTAGGATCCTATAGCTGTCGCTACCGCAGTTTCTCTTACTCGCCTTCTCAGAAGATTCAGTGCTTCAAGGACTTTGGACTTACGGCTTTAGGGTACGGCTTGAGTTCTGCTAGGATGTGACATTCTGTTCTGGCTAGGCTTGAGATTTGAGGGAAGGGGATCTGAGGTTTAGGCTTGCGAAGTAGTATAGCATTAACATGATGCAAGGCATCGCGATTGGTTTTGACCATGTACAACTCGAAGAAGGTGGAAACTATAAGGCGAATTGCAGCCCAAACCAAACAACGTAATCTTGAAGCCCAGGCAAGGGAACACCCTAGTCCTCCCCTTCTTGGCCCTGGCCCCAACACCAGAACCCTAAATCCCAAACACCTCAAAAGTATTCCTCCGGCACCCCACCGTCCATGTTGGAGCCGCCACTGAGTAGTGTGGTTTTGGTGATGGGACCACGTTCTATCACCACTCGTAGAAAATCCTGCAACACAAAGGAAAATGATCTTACGGTAGAAGAGGGACTACCGTATCCGAATTTGAAATCTCCTGGAAGGATCAAGATTCGCCAGACGCATGATTGGAAAATGCCATCACTGTCATATACTATCACTGCCTGCCCAAGCCCTGAAACCCTAAACCCAATCCTACCCTAAACCCTTAACCCTGAACCCTAAACCCTAAACCCCTAAATCCTGCATGCAAAGAGGGCCAAGCTGCTAGGGATGTTCCCATAACAATGAGCAGATCGCAGTCCGCCAGATCGCGCCTATGAAGCCTTGCTGCGCTCATGGCGGCTACGTGGCGCTTAGGACCCCTAGGGATTTAGGGTTTAGGGTTTAGGAATTATGGGTTTGGGAATTAGGGGGTTGGGAATTAGGGTTTAGGGTTTAGGGTTTAGGGGGATAGGGTTGGACCCCTACTAAGGGTTAACCTTTAATTACCTATAGTAAGAATATAAGGAAATCCCAAAGGGTTCAGGGTCTAAGGCCCAAGCTAAGTCCCAAGGAGGGTGTAGGTGTTGGGATGAAAGGCTTTTCTAACTTTGGATATTGGGGGTTATACGGTCTATGGTTTAGGGTTTAGGGGTGGGGCTTCGCAAGGATGACATAGCGATTCCGCAGGATTGCCGTTTAGGTGCTTGTACATGTTGGGAGCGCCTTTCTCCAAATCCAAGGCAACAAACACAAAAATGCTTCTCTTAGCTGTCAAGGAGCCTGGCAAACCTCTCTGGCAGCTCCTGTCTTGCAGCTGAACTCCGAACCCTACACCCTAAACCCCTCAACCCCTAAACCCGATTAGGGTCAAGGGTTTAGGGTTGAGCTGGCCATTGTGTATGAATTTGAGAATCTGAAATTTAGCCAGTTGGGGACCGTCTTCTACATAAACCACCGTTGGGGGTGAGGATATTACTACTTGACCTATTGGAGGTTGGCGGTTTAAGGTCTAGAGTTTGGCGTTTGGGATTTCCGGTCTTGGGGGACTAGTGAGTTTTGAAAGATTAAAAGGGTCAGCGCCACCTATACTTCCAAGGCGCAAACAGAAAGACAAAGACAAGCATACCTCAGGCAACTGTTGGCAGACTGCGCCTACTGCGATTTCAGCTTCTGCTTTTGTCACTGTTCCTTCTCCCACAACTCCGTGCAACACTGACGGCACTGCCTATCATCCTCGTCTTTGGCTCATTACTTATTTCTTAGCAGCAGCCTTGACTGATGTTTTTTGTTGCTGTTCTTCTCAGGCTTCTGCGCTAGAAACATACACCTGCACCCCGGAACGGAAAACCCCAAAGCCTGCACTCCAAACCCTCATGAACCCTACATTCCTGCACCCAAAAGCCTACAACGCTAGACCCTAAACCCCCTGCTACACGCGTCACCCAGATCCTCCCCGAAGAAGACGATCTTGGGCTTTACCAGGCCTCCTTTCTCCTGGCTCTGCACAAGAATCAGGGCAAAGGCTTTGCGTTCAGGATCTAGGCTGAAGGGTTGGAGCGTTTCAGCGTTTAGGATCTCGGGGGTTGGGGTTTCACTAATTTTCTGGGGCTTGGGGTGAAAGCTCAGGGGCATGGTTCAAGTCTATAATCTCTAGCTGCCACACAGAGCCATTAGACACTTATTTGCATGAGAACTTGCTGGTAAAAATCCCCCTACACCCGAAAGGGAGCCATTAGACACTTATTTGCATGAGAACTTGCTGGTAAAAATCCCCCTACACCCGAAACCCTAAACCCTGTATCCTTCATCTTGCCTCCCACTTGCTTCTAGATTGTTGCCGAAACCTTTGAGTGATGTCTAAGCCACCTACATCTTGTAAAGATAGTCGGCAGGCGTACGTGCCCGGCCATACTCTTGAACCCGACGCCCTAAACCCTAAACCCTAAAACCCTGAAAGCCCAAACCCTCCAAAACCCTAAACCACCCAAAATCCCTAAACCCTAAACACTAAACCCCTGAACCCTAAACCCTAAACCCCAAAACCCTAAATCCCAAACCCTAAACCACCCAAAATCCCTAAAGCCCTTTCTTGGCCTCTCGTAGCTTTTGCCAGCCCTCTTCACCTTTGTCAAGGGCGGCTTTCAGCTCGTTGATGTCCTGAGCTTTGCTGGGGGCCATTGAGGTTGGGGACTTCAAGGCTGCCAAGCTTAAGGCTATTTAGGGTTTAGGGTTCAGTGCTCATTTTGTCGTTTGTTAGCTAGTGTAGTTTAGTTTTTTTGTTTGTTAGTTTAGTTTAGTTTTTTGCCTTGTTTGTTTGTTTGTTTGTGTGTTTGTTTGTTTGTTTGTTTGTTTGTTTGTTTGTTTGTTTGTTTGTTTGTGTTTTTTTGTTTGTGTGTGTGCTTTTTTTGTGTGTGTTTGCTTGTTTGTTGTTGCTGTTGTTTGCAACGCTCCTTCTCTATATATCTGAGGCAAAGAAATGCCAAGCTAAAGGGTTAGGGTTTAGGGTTTAGGGTTTGGGGTGTAGGGTGTAGGGTTAAATTTCATAGGGCTTTAGGTCTGGGGCTTAGGGCATAGGGTTTATTTTCAAGGCATGGGTTTGGATGTGGAGCTTCGGACGTTAACGGTTTAGACTGTAGTGGGCCTTTTGTGTGGCTTCGGGTTTCAGTGTATGAGATCTGAAGCTCGACTGGAGCTTGCCATAGAAATAGCCCTGGGGACGAGAGGGGACATGCAGAACTGTAAAGGATTCTGATAAAGCACGCTTAGTATCATTCAAAAACATTCGAAAAAGTGCATCCAGTGTATCCCCAACAAAACGCTCCTCATTTGGCCATTTGATCTGGCCCAGTAAAAAATATAGATGCATGTTTTTTTGTTTCTTGGAGGGTAGGGTCTTGGATGTATGGTAGGATTTAAAATTCTGGTCCCAAGATGGACAGCAAACGTGTACACTCACCAATATTCGGCATACACTCACCCTAAGCCCTAAAACCTAAACCCTAAAACTAAGATAACAACCCTATTCCATGTAGTAGTATGAAGGGGCCTACTTGAAGGGCCAGGGCGGCCTAGTCAGTGGGTCAATATGGGGATAGCTGGGGTGATTAGAAGAGTCAAAGGCAGAGTTACAAAGTCCTTGACCCTGCAATAAGGGTATGGGAAAGCCTTGAAGTTCGGGCTGAAAAGGAGACCTAGCCGACCTAGCCAAAGACTGAAACCTGAACTCCTCAACCCTTAAACCTCTTGAACTCTGAACCCTCGCACACGAAACCCTGAACCCCACCATAAGCCCTGATCCCTAAACTCCAATTGCAAACCATAAGCTCTCAGCCCATAACCCCGTGACACACCCCTGAACCCTCATCCCGAATCCATACCTGAACACCCCAAAAAGGTACAATGATAGCCAAACCCTTAAAAATGGTCAAGCAGTACATAATTCTATGTATGCTTGTCGGGTTGGGGCAATCCCTAAACCCTAATTCCTGAACCCTAAACCCGAACCCTCAACTTTAAACCCTAAACCCTCACTTAAAGCCTCAACCCTACACCCTGAACCTCAAACCTTAAATCCGTAACCCTAAACCCTCAACCCTAAACAGGACGAGTTGCTACGAGTACCTCAGGCTCCTTGTCAATGACATGGGCTGCATCGAAGTTACCATGGGCTGCTACCTCCGGCTCAGGTATAATTACATAGGAGTTTAGGGTTCAGGGTTTTAGGCTTGTAGGGTTTTTGGGTTTAGTGTTTTGGGGTTTAGGGCTTTAAGGTCTAGTGATTTAGGGTTGAGGGTTTTAGATTTTTAGGGTAGTGTTTTCTGGTTAGGGTTTAGGGCTTTAGGGTTTAGAAGGGTTCCCATCCCTTGTATTAGCTGTAAGGTTAGGGGTCAGGGTTTAGGAGGGTTCACATTCCTTGTAAAGCATAGGATTGGGATGTAGTGTTTAGGGTTTAAGGGCCAATTCCCTATATCAACCAAAGAGTTTAGGGTCTAGGAATTGCGGTTTCAGGAGGAGGTTGTGACGATTAAAGCTTAGGCTAAGGGAGGGAGTATAGGCGGTGCTTCAGTGCTTTAGGTTGAGGACTCAAGGTTCAGGATAGGAGCTACAGTCTAAACGCCGAGCATCTCCCTTGATAGACCCTATCATAGCCCCCTATATAATCCCCTATATAACTCGTTTAAGGGGCTTAGACTACAGCTCATATAGTGGCCTCTTGGTGAAATATTCAGGAAGATGGTGTTCCAAAGATAAGTTGGAGTGGAGTTTTAGAGCAGGGCGGTGTGGCCAGCCCTTGCTTCATAAGCTAGACACATGCGGGATAGAGATTCATAGGTTAGACACATGCGGTATAGAGATTCTATAGGCTAGACACATGCGGTATGGAGATTCTATAGGTAAGGTTTTGCTTGCAGCTGTTGCGTGGGCACGTGCTCATGATGTAGAGCATTGGTGTTCAGTGCCTTAAGCTATTATCAACTGAAACCTAAATCCCTAAACCCTAAACCCGAAATTCCTGAACTCTAACGTGTTTAGAGTTGAGGGGTTTAGGGTTTAGGTGTTTGGGTTTAGGTTTTCAGGGTTTAGGTAGGACTCGCACCCTAAATCTGTAGCTTTCAAAACACTGAGACTTGCTCCGCAAACTAGAGCCCCAAAACCAAACGTGGCACTTAGGACCCCTATGAAGGGTTAGCCCTGAGGTATCTATATTAAGAGTGTGAGGTAGTCCCAAAGGGTTAAGGGCCTAAGGTCCCAGCGAAGTCCCAAGGAGACCCTATACCCTAACGTCCTCGACCGCATACTCTGCAAGCTTAAGCCCTAATCCAGAGCCCGACATTAGAAAAGAGACCCTAAACCCGAAACCCTAAACTCCATACCCCATATAATCCCCCTTAAGTAGATAGAATATGGCTTCGGGTATGTTATAATCAGATCCCCATATACCCTATATTCTATCTACCCAAGGGGGACTATAACCCTAAAACCCCAAACCCTCATCCTGGCAAACCAAAGCCTTTTTGTTAGGTAGGGATAATAACTATAAGGGACTATAAGATATTGCGTGGCTATGATGTGTTGTTTTCCCTGTATTCCTTGGCATTACCCCATATGCACCCGCGTCCATCTCGATACCTAGTTTCTTTCCCATTTTGTGATTCTTCACGACCTGGTTACAAGTTGGGGCTTTCCTACCTAGCTTTGCGGTCGATAAACTGGGCTGCCGTTAAGGAACTTGAATGCAGCTAATACAATAAGGAGCCCTTTTGTCACCATATACCCATTGTGTAGCAACGTAATTTCGGTTCCTTAACAGCAGCTCAGTAAAGGCTTCATAAACCCACTGTCCATTGCGTTCTTCATACCCTTTTTTAATTTGATTCTCCGCTATTGGAAAAATATTTCAAAGACCCTAAACGCTCCCTAAACCCTAAGCCGATTGCAGGCAACATGATGATTATGCAAGGAATGTAGGACCATCATGTTGGTAGTTATCCAGTCCTCTGCGTTACTAGCCTAAACCCTCAATGCCCCCATAACCCCTTTTCAAGAGACCTATATACCAGTATAAAACCCCATACCACTTTCCAAGAACTTATATACCCACATCAAACCCCTATTAGCCTTGTAAAGTGACCCCCTATTTAGGCCCCTTTTGCCTAAACCCTAAACAACTTACAAACCCTAAACCCTAAACACACAAAACTCTAAACATCCTGAATCTCTAAACCCCACACGGCGTTTAACAATTATCTAGGTTCCTTCATGACCCCTGCACTAATGTTCTAGTATTTTGGGGTCACCCCTAACCCTAAGCCCCCTATCTATCCCCCTGTAGGTCACCCCCAGCCTAACTCTAGCCTGTAGCTCGAAACCCTACGAACAACCTCAACCCTAAACACCCGAAGCACCCCAAACACCTTAAACCCGTAAATATCAAGAGACCCTTCTTTAGATCCCTCAAACCTAAACCCTCGACAGCAAACCATAAACCCTAGACCCCAGACCCTCAACCCTAAACGCGAATCAATCCGATGCCAATCCCAGTCTCAAGCTTCTCTGCCGGTAGCCCGGCCCTGCACTCCAGGCCTAGGATCTTAACCGGGAAAAAGAGGGTGTTAGGTGGATTCAGGAAGGTTTAGGGGGTTTAAGGTTTGGGGCTTAGGGTTTAGGGTTTGCGGTTTAGGTTTTGGGGTTTGGGTTAAGGGTTGAGGGTTGGGGGTCAGGAAGTGGACCAGAAAACCGAGAGTGAAACGGAAACAGGGGTTGTATAGGGTTTCGTAGGGGTGTAGGGTTTTCTAATTGCCCGAATTAGGGTTCGATTTTGGGTATCCCGAACATGATCAGGGTCCATGTCCATTTAGAAACCGTGAATCCTAAACCCTAAACCTGAGGGCTTGGACCTGCTTTAGGGAGAACCTCCAGCTGATCACATTACGGTGCTAGGCCAAGGGTACTTTGAACATACCAACCCTAAACCCTAAATCCTAGACCTTGAACCCCAGACCCTAAACCCCAAACCCTAGACCAAAGACCCCAAGGCCCAAACCCCAACCCCCAAACCCTACACCAGAGACTCTAAAGCCCTCTAAAGCCCAAACCCTAGCCCCTTGACAGCAACCCAAGTCTTGCGATGGCCTGCTGAATCTGGGTACTCAGAGTGTACAGCTCAGGTTTAGGATTTGAGGGTTCAATGTTGAAAGGGTTTCGGGGTTTAGAGTTGAAGGGTTGGAGCGTTTGAGGGTTTAAGGGTTTAAGGCAATGGTGGTAGGGTTCAGGGTTTTAAGGGTTTAGTGCAACGGTCTCCTTATAACCTCTACAAACCGCATAATAACCCCAGTTATCCCCCTTAATTACCTGACCCTAAACCCTAAGCAATATAGCAGTCTCCTTTTTTGCAGCATTCACCTACTTGCTACGTCAGCCTCACCCTCCAAGTAGCTTGCCATCTCGGCTGGCTCGTTTGAATCCCTGCGGTCTTAGCCCACCGAAACTAACATGGACCCCCCCCCCCGTAGCCCGGACAATGGTCGGGCTTATGGAAGGATACATAGGGTGTATACATATGTACATATACATGTACATATACACATTCGCTGAGGTGTGTAATTAGGGACATAGTCACATAGCTCCTTGTTTTTCAGGACAATAGCTACATGGAACCCCCAGGTTCCATGTAAGTTTCACAGTCTGACCCTTGAACCTCGACCGAAAGCCGGCTAACTGAAAGGGAATGCGGAATGTGCTATAAAAACCCTGCTACAAGATTGTGTAATGTAGGGACTACCATGCCCCATGATAGGGGTCCATTCCCTCATTCTCACCTAATCCTTACGTAGTTGCTTTGGAACTCTACAGACTATAAGTTGACCTCAACGCGGATCAAAGTTTCAAAGAGCTGTGTAGACATTCCAAGATCATTTGTAAGGGCATTAGATGAGCCAGTATCTCCCCTAGTAACCCTTATAGTAGTCCCCTATATAATCCCCTATATCCCCCCTTTGAGGAGTTTAGACTATAGCTCAGATGGCATTGAACGGAGTCTTGAAGGTTGACCGTCAGTATCCAGCTCTGCTTTAGGCTTTTAAGTAATTATGCAGTGAGCTTAGGGTCCGAGGAAACAAAAACTTTGTCTTTTCAGAACAGCCTCACACAAAGCAAACAACAAGCTTGTAGGCTTGACCTGTGAGATTACGCCCAAAATACCTTTACCATGTAATGAAGAATGCTGTGCAAGTATTGGAGGAATCATCCATACTTGTAAATCAGTCGCTAACATCGCAAGCTGCCAGTAAATAGCTGACACCCGAGGACTCCCCGCACATCTTGAACTATGAAACCAACATCGGTGACAGATGTGGGCTGCTATGTAGGGTTTAGGGTTAAGGGTTCAGGGTTCAAGGTTTCCAAGACAGGGGTATCTCTTGGAGCCCGACTATTCCAGTATTTTGGGGTCGTCTACCTATTTAGGGAAGCTACCATGTAGGCTTGGGGTTTGGGGGTTTAGGTTTTTAGGCTTTCAAAGTTTAGGGCTTAAGAACTCAAAGATTCTCGGGGCATGAGCAGTACAGTGGAATCACATGGTCCCTGTTCATGATGTGTAAGACTGGGTTGGCCCCTAAAACCCTTTGAACAATATTAATATATAGGGTCCCCTATCAAAGCCATTAGGGAAAATATTGAATATTCAGGGGCCTACCCAGAAGAGCCCTTCGCAAAACCCTGAAATGACACCCCAAAATCCACCTTTCTAAAAAAGAACTCCCCAGACTATGCTTCTTTCCATTTTATGGAAGCCAAATCGGGGTTTAGGGTTTAGGGTTTGGGGTTTGGGGCTTGGGTTTCTTGATGGCTTTTCTTCGATGAGCTCCGGGCTGTCGATGTTCTGCGAGTAGCAGCGCGATAAGAGGCCCTGCGGACTACGGGCTGCATGTTAGCAGGGAATGAAGGAAAGGACAATCGAATTGGACACTTCTACATGTCTAGGGGTTATGTATAGCGGTATAGAGATGACTGGCAGGCCGAGGGAGACTTAGTCAGCAGATTACCATTGGTGGGATTATTGCTTCAAGTGGGTGGTTGTCAAAATTAGGGGCTCTTTTTGGATCCCTATTATACTACGGCACCTAATATTTGGGGTACCCAACAAGGGACCATAATTTTGACAACCGCCCAAGTCTAAGTGGCTATGTCATTTCAGTCCGAATGACCTCCGAGCAGGTGGCTTAGGGCTTAAGATTTGGGGCTTGCAGTTTTGGGGTAATGTAGGCAGAGTTCCTAGAAACGTGGAACGCTGCGCAGAACCTGATACTTCGGATGGTTCAGGCCTGTAAGGTAGGAGGACCTTAGGGTTAAGGACTCTCGCCAAGTGAGCTCAGCGCTTCTTGAAAGATTTGTGGAGATCTCCGTCAATAACAATGCGTAAGAATAACAATGCCATCTGAGCTGTGGTCTGAACTCTTAGTATCCCCCTTCAGAAGCCCTACAATACTCCCCTATAATCCTGTATATAACCCCTTTAAGGGGTGTAGGCTATAGCCCATCTAGCGCGGGGACGCAGCTACATATACATGTCGCAGGACCCGGTAGACCACTGCTTGCTTTGCCTGAACCGCTCACAAACCCTTGCCCATGCTTGAGTAGCTGGGAACAGGCCACCAATGACTTCTACAGGGATCCATTCGTGAGATTCGGTGATCAAGCCATGCCTCAAATGAATGGAAGCTGGGTCACGTTCTCTTCGCATGACTCCCTTTGCGCCTAATCTTTTGCTCTTACCCTTCCAACTTCCAAAACTCGTGCTATTAGTTGTAGTGATGCTATTGATCCAAATTCCGAACTTTTCAGAGCCTTGTCATGGAGCAGTCGAATAAAGTAATGGGCCTTGGCTGTGGGAAGAGCATCTAGTTCTTACGTGGCACTTAGGACCCCTACTAAGGGTTAACCCTTAATAATTACCTACAAAAAGAATATAAGGGAATCCCATAGGGTTAAGGGTCTAACGTCCAAGCTAAGTCCCAAGGAGGTTCCTGGAGCCTAGGGGTTAGGTTTTAGGGTTTGGGGTCCTTCTGGAGAGGATGTTGTGAAATCTGGGCTACCTTCGGCCATGTTCTGGGATGTTTTTGGGATTAGGCCTTTGGAGGTTTAGGGTAGTTTGAGAGCAATTTTGTAATTCTGTGAAACTTTGTTGAGGCATGGTATTGCGCGAACTACACCTCTACAAAACTCTACCCAGGGACCCAGCTTCCTAAACTTGAGCCTTCAAAACTTGAGGGTCCATGTTGCCCGATGCATGCTCAAACCCCAAACTGAAAGCACCCGAAAGAACACCACCGCCCAGTAATGGGTACCACAAGCGTTGTTAGTAAAGCCCTATCAACTCCATTTTCGGGTCTGCTGCCGTAGAGGGGACTGACCTAAGCCACAAACAGCAAAGCCGAACCTTATCCTTGAAGGTTTATCCACCTTGAATATCAAACCTTGCATACCAAAATCTGCTCACGCTGCTGGAGTCGGATCAAAGTTTCCCGGCCACATCCTGGGTGCTTTTGCAAAATGCATGTGTGCAGTTTGAGGATTTCTGAGGCTTGGAAGTTGGGACAGTTGGAATCCCAGATAATCCGCTTGGGGGTTGAGGGTTCAGGGTTTTTGGGGTCCATAGGGTTTAGGGTCTAGGGTTTCTGGTTTAGGGTTCAGGGTTATAGTGCCCCTTAAGTAGATAGAATGTGGTTTTGGGTACATCATAACTAACAAGATCCCATATACCCCATATTCTATCTACTTAAGGTGGACTATGAGGATATAGGGTCTACAGTTTGGGGTTGATGGCGGGCACAACAACCCGGAGAACCATACGTAGACCCAAACACAGATCTTAAGCCCTAACTAAGGCTCTAAGGTATAGGGCATTTCAACAGCGCCTGTTCTTCGGTGTGTTCCGCCAGCTTGAGACTGAACTGACCCTGCAAGATGACGTTCTGAACCCCAAGTCCAAAACCCTGAAACCCTAAATTGTTAAGCGGTTTAGGGTTTAGGGTTTAGAGCCTGAACCCTGAAACCATAAATCGTCAACCCTAAGTTCTAGATCCCTAGCCCTAAGGGTTTAGGGTTAACCCTGAATGAACCCTAATACGAAACCCTACTGTGGAAGGAGGAAGTCTTGCATCGCCCTATGCACCTTCTACCTTGTAGGAATTGCACTATGCTGGAAGCCTTTAAGTGGTGTAAGATGTCCTCCCAGCCAAGCTAGCCCCTGGGCTCGAATCAAGGCCTGGGTCTGTGGGGTTGGGGTGTGTAGGGGTTTAGGGTTTAAGGTTGCTGCCTCAGGGTTCTTAGTGTATCCAGTTCAGGGTCCGAAAAATTCGGGGTTTAGGGTTTAGGGTTGATTGGGTGTTTTGCTGTTTCATCTTTATTCAAGGCTGTTTGTTTTCTCCCCTTGCTCCACCCATCTTGACATGTTGACCCCTGGTCTCAAGCGTTATGTCTTAGATACCTAATGGGAAGAAAAGGCAGCAAGGAATAGGTTTCATGAGTTTGCAGGCCCATGAGTTACAGCAAGATCTGGAGTGGTATGGTCTCCTTTACCTGTCAACTGCATGAATGAAGCCAAGAGTTTGCAAAACCAGTCCAAAACTACATCAAAATCCAAAACTGTAGATTTAAGATCCCGAACTACCTCTAGCCCAATACATGGAATGGTGAAGTGACCCTAAACCCTAAGCCGTATCAGCTCGGACCTTGCTCTCTCAAGAACTCCACAGTCAGGTGCCCCAGAAGTAGGGAAACACCAGGATCGGAGGTGAACCAAATCTACGCTGCCTCAAACTAATTGACATGAAAGCCCAAAACGGGAAAGACTAAGGACCTCTGGAAAAGGGGTCATACCAGCTATTCCGGGGAGGGTGAAGCTCGTAAACCACAGAGCTCCCCTTTGGCCCTGAACCATAAACACTACCTGCATCTACGGCCCCACCCATTTTAGGGTTAGATATGCCCGGCCCTACATCTTTGTGGTACAGGTCCCCAAAGTGCAGACTCCGTGGGGTAACCAGCAGAGCAGCTCCCGAGCCAGTTCGTAGAAAGCTCCAGGATTCGACCGGAAAAAATTCAGCCTGAGATGGGTTCAGGCTTTAGCGCTGAGGCTCGAGAGACGCAATTTCCAAAATGTTGAGTCCCCTATATTACCCTTGTAATCCCTGTAGTTTCCATTTTCTTTTCCATTATCCCTATATAACCCAATATACTATAGTGGTTTCCATTATCCCATTCTGGCTGCTTATCCCATCATACGACCCTTTTCTCAAACGTGCTGCAGAAGGGTTCTCGTTTGGGGGTCGGGGTTGACGCGAATTCGTTGTCTCAGCATCCGCAAGCTTTCGCGCGCATCCGCCAACGTCCGCAAATGTCGCAGAAGCTCTGGATGCTGCAAGCTAGGGGGGACCATGTACAAAATTCGTCTCCTCGAACATCGTGGGGACCATCGTGGTGGGTCCTGAAATGAGCCAAAGCCAAGGGGAAACTCCGCATGGGTCCTGACATGCGGCCAACGTAATACATTCCAGTTTGTGGCTGGTTTCAGGTTTCTATCATAGACCCCAGAAAAGTACGGTTGATAATTTCGTCCGTCAGATAAGATTCACAACTAGGTCTGGGGCTGTATATGAAGGTTCACTTATCATTGGCACAAACTACCATCTTTTGTGCACAAGACTGGAGGCCATGCAAAGCTCGCATTGCTTCGGATCCAATGAGGTTCTTGGCACTCTCCTCCACCCTTATCACTCTAAGCCCTAAACCCCAGACTAGTCGCTGTTGATGAACTTCTAATTATTGAGGCCCCTGCACTACTTGGAGGGTCAGGGGGCCTTAGTAGGTATACTTATAACCCCTATAAGCCATGTAACAAGCCCAGTCATCCCAATTATTAACCTACTTAATCCCCTGACCCTAAACCCTAAGCCCTAAATAGCATACAGTAGTAGCTTCTTTTTCCCATTATGAACCTATATAGGCCTCCCTCCCAAGTGGACAAAACAACTTTTTCGGACGGAGGTGCTCAAAGATGGCCTCTGCCTGCGGAAGATTAAACCTCCCAGCCAAGCTTTGGGGCTTAGCGATTTAGGGATTAAGCGTCTGGGGCCAGTTTAAAGGCATACATTAGGTAGGGTTATAGGGATCTATAGTGTCCCTTTGAAGAGGTACAGGGCTTTAGGGACTAGAGCTTGGGGTTGCGGATGGGATTGGGATTTAGGGCGGGCTTGGGATTTAGGGTCTAGGATTTCGAGTACTAAGCCCTAAACCCTAAATCCTAAACCCAAAACCCCCAACCGGTCAGGGTTGAGGGTTTATGGCTTGGTGTTCAGGTTGCAGAGGAATTGGGATTTAGCATTCAGGATGACGGCGAGCGAGCCAAGCCCGAGCTGGACGTCTCCAAATATTTAGGGTTTGGGGTTCAGGTGTTTAATGTTTAGGTTGTCATCTCTCTCTTTTTTTTTGGGGGGGGCTGCTTGCGTTCTGGGCTGAGGGTAACGGGGTTTCTCAAACACATCGGTCCTTTTCACAGGCTCACCGGGGTTTAGTAGGGAATGAGGGAATATAATCCTCATATAACCCCAAATAATTTCTTCCCTTACTCCCTACTGTTCTGCAGTTAGCAGGTTTCATGGGTGTGGGCATATTAGTCTCATCCTCATATGACATTTTGTCTAAACTCCTTGCATCCCCCTTAATAATCCCTACGGACCATTCTTTGGGCTTAAGGAAGAAGTGTTTTGGGTCTAGTGAACATGTCCGGAACCCAAGTCACAGGCGTTGTGTGGCAGGGCTTCGGTATCATGGGATCATGTATGAACCCTCTCAGTCCTAAATGAGGCCTAAATCAGCTTTAAATAACCCTCAATAAGCCTTATTTGGGAGTGGAGGGTGTTTGGGATTGGATATGATGACAGTAGATGACTGCTGCACGTTGTGGGGGCACCTAGCCCCAAATCCAAAAGCATTGACGCTGAACCCATCCAAAAGCATTGACGCTGAATCCAGCCTCAAACAGTAAACTCTCAGCCCAAATCCGCAAGCCTCAACGCCCTGAACCCCGAACCCAAAACCTAACCCTTGCATTCGGTGAAAAAAGGCCTCTGAAGATTGTCGTAGAGCCCTGTGCCGGGCGTGCGAAAGTCAGGGATCCCTGACGAACAGTTGTTGTGCTGATGGTTCTGAGTTCCCCATAAGTCGTTCTCATATATCCATGAATAACCCTTCCATAAACCATCATAACCATCCCTATATAACCCTTATGTAACCCCTATAACTCCTGTAGTTTCCATTTTCTTTTCCATTATCCCTATATAACCCACACTAATAATCATTCCTATACTTAGGCCTCAGGGCGAGGATGCTTAATCAGGGCTCAGTGGTCTGGTGGTGATTAGAGCTGTGATCTCAAGATTTCGGACTCATAGTTTCATGACTGCGAGCTTTGCGTAGAGACTCTGTGGCCTTGCAGTTCAGGGTTGCATCGGGTTCACAGTTGGATAGAGGTCCACCTGCATTCTTCCGAGGTGGATGGAGAGATCCCCAAACCCTAATGCGTAAACCTTAACCCTAAAACCCATGGCGAGGGCCTGCACTCTAACATCCTTACCTTGCAAACCTTACTGTAGAAGCCGGAAAAAGTCACCAACGGTACCCGCGTTATGAACCTGATTTTCCTACAGCATGATATACCCCCGAAATGCTTTAGTAATGAAGCAAGGCTAGTATACTCTAAGCTGTGTGCGGTCACCGGTGAAGGAATGAAGTCGCAAGCTTCCTTAACCCTAAGCCCTGGAGCCTACAGCGTGTAGGGGTTTCTTTAGGGTTGAAAGGGTGTAGGATTGAGGCCCTTGAGGAAAGGACTGCGGAATTGCTGGGAGTCTAGACGGGAGTTTCCCAACATCCGTGATACCCTTTCGGGGGCCCCTGTACTAAGGTCTATAAAAACCAGGATTACAATGTATCTTTTTTTTCATATTGGGGTCACCTATTTACGGGAACTACCACAGGGGAACCATACAACTCCCAAAGTCACACCATAACAGGGAAGCCCAACTCTCTTAACTTACATGGGGATTTCCCAAAATTAAGAATACCTTTTCAGGGGTTCCTCCAGTAAAGATTATAGCACTTTGGGGTCTATATCGGGGTCCTCACAATTTGGGAAACTACCACATCCGGTTCATGACTCAGTTTAAGTTCCTGAACAGCAGGCCAGCGGTCTTAATCAACTCAAAACCATTAGCAGAGTAGCTTTTTGTGGTGGTTGAACCCAGGAAAACTGTTTTCCTTATACAACATGTTATACCCAGAAGAAGGATATAAGCTTACTCTATACTGGGTACCATAGTATCCCAAAACCCTAGACCCTAAACACCCTAAAAACCCTAAACCGTAAACGCCCTAAAGCCTAAACACCCTACACCCTAAAAATCCTAAACCCAAATAAGATACTACTCAGCAGGCCGCCGGAAGTGTCTTGCCATGGTACCAGTCCCCCTGTGAGCTCTCAGTTTCTTTTGACACCCAGGGTGGATGCACAAAAATCCTGCATTACCCTGAGTCTACCTACTATAGTACCATAATTCCAGGGGTTAGGTATAAGGTCATGCAGGATTTCGTCCATCAACAGTATGGAAGAACCGTTGCAACCCTTAGGATCCCCTTAGCTAGATAGATCTGAACGTATGCATGGGGAATATGAGGCTTTGCAAGATATCTGCCATGTACTGTAGGACCCTGAACCCTAGACCCTAAACTGCGTGGCTACATGACCCAAGAGATGGTTCTGCAAGGTTGCAAGTTGAGGACACGCATGCATTTGGGGTGCCACATACAATTGGGACGCTCTTAAAGAACTTGAACTAAGTTACCGTGTGTACTGATATATGGTAAACACTAAGGTGTTCTTCCTATGGAAGTTCCTGCTAGGATATTCAAGAGAAACCCAGGCAAGGGAAACCGTTTCTGATGGCACAGGCTTGTACAGGAATGTCATATCGTTCGCCTTTCTTCGCAGTGTTTCTGATGACAGGGTGTTTTAGATGTTACGTTAGCAGAACGGGTCCTGGTGCATTTCCGCAATGATTCGATGCTCTAAACAAACAATTTTTAAAGAACACTAACAGGGCTTTCTAAGGTAAATTGATTGGAGCTATCGTCTAAACTCCTAATATCTCCCTTAGTAAGCCCTAATCCCCTTTTAAAGAGTTCTGATTATGGATCATTTAATTTCACCAACAGCCACTGCGCCCTTCATGCAGCTTTTAGAGGAGCAGCCCAGCAATGTTGCGGCACAGGCCTGCAGATGTAGATATTCCGGCCCCGCACATCACGACTATCTTCTTGCAGGCTTTGTCCGCAATATGCCTGCAGGCACAATTTGGGTGGAACTGGAACTAGGTAGGAATTTCACGTAGCATCAGGCTTATCTATGATAGCGGTTATAGAGGGCCTTAGGACAGCACCTGGTTATGCCTTGATTTTCCTACCTAGGTGCGGAATCATTGGAATCAGAGGGTTTCCAGGGTGCCATGAGGAGGTTGATTCCACCCGTCAAGGGCTACGGGCGCAACATGCTTTATTTGGAGTGACCAGCTTGCCGTCAGAAACAACTGCGTACCCCCAAGCTTGTCGCAACAATGCGCACAAGGAGCCAGAATTCAGTGCACAGTCACTCGGGTTTTCAGAAGTTGTCGTTTAGCGTCTATAGTCCCCCTTAAGTAGAGAGAATATGGCTTTGGGTATGTTATAATAAGATTCCGCTATACCCCATATTCTATCTACTGAAGGGCGACTATACCTTTTTTCAGGCTACCTAACTTGTTGGTCTGTTCGGTCATACCCTACCCTGGCATTCTGATGGTCCTTGGAGCAGCTACACTGGGAGGTTCAATATAGACATAATGGAAAAGAACATGGAAACTATTACATTATTTTGGGCTTATGTAGAGTTTAGGGTTTAGGGTTTACTGAGGGATTTGACAAAAAGCGAGACCCCCTAAGGATTCAACAGGGCGAATGTTGGGACGTACATGCATGAACATGTTGCCTTCAAATCTCCGAGCACCGACTCGAGGAGCCTCGAAGGGTCTAGGCCGTAAGGTATGTGGCAAAACATTACTGAATATTTATACATATATATATATATGAGGTGCACTGCTTTCTCTTAGAGAAATCCCACCCTTGATACCTCGCTTGCCCGCTACTCAGTATATACCCAGAATTGTGCTGTGGATCCAGAATGCGACTCTTCCTCAATGGCTGATACGGAGTATGGAGCAAACCTCCTAGCTGGGAACCACAAAATACCGCACTACCTAATGAACCCTCCCAGGAGGTTTGACTGGGCATGACTCGACTCACCAGGATAGGATACCGGACTTAGGGCTTAGGGTTTGGAACATTTGCCAAGCTACACCACACGCCTGTCAAATTGAAAGTTTTCTGCAAGCGTTCCTATAACCGTCTTAGCTAGGCAAACCAGTTCTCCAGCTGCCTCCATTACCTAGGGGCTCCCTCACCCCTAAACCCAAAAACCCTAGACCCTGTCGAGCCATACTAGTTCCTAAAAACGAAACTCCGTACAGACTTGCGAGATGTTGTTTTCGTGGCTGAGCCAAATTTGGTTCAAATATCACTTTCGGAGTACTAGAGCTTAAAAATGAAATCCTACTCTACTTTGATTACTCTAATGTGCGCATCGCGAACACTACTCAATTGGGGCTAGAATGTGTCTTACCCAAGCCCCGGGGAGAATCCAGAACTCGAATCCCTACAAGCACCGCAAAAGCGTATATAAGCCTTCTACATTCCCCAATGTTATCATCGGGGGATCTATTTCTTAGCTTTGTTGGGGGTCTGGTGATAGTCTGGCCTGGCGATACCTTCGATGTCGAAGGTTGCAAGCACTGGGTCCATCTTCCTCAATTGAGGACCGGCATTTCGCAGCTTGTGGTCTTTTCTACCTTCCGGTTTGTCGAATTTCAAGTTCAGCTGGTTCTTGAGGTTTGAAATGACAGAGGCTTGAAACCATTCTCTGGCAGCTTCTAAATTTGATTGTCATACACTCATGAATGCAAAGCCCGTCTGATCAACATTCCTCAGTTTAGGCTGTCTTGAGTTTCAAGGCAGGGCTTGGAGATGTGTGAGCTACAGTCTAAACTCCTAGTATCCCCCTGAATAAGCCCTATGATACTTCCCTAAAATACTCAATCCCGTATATAACCTGCCTTAAGGAGTTGAGACTAGAGCTTACGTACCCCTCTCAGGTGCACGGAGACTCTGCGGCGGCGAGCTCTGATTTCCCAACCCGAATGAATACAAAGCTGACATTATCGTGAACTGAACTTGAGTACAGGGAATATTCCCTACACCCTAAACCCTGAACGCTACTATACAGGGAATGTCTCGCTTCTAGCGGCTGCGAGGTTGCATTGTTAGAGGTAGGGAAGCATTGGAGCTTCGTCTTGAGATATCGACTAGGTCTGGAGGTTCAGCGCAAAACATGCAAGTTTGCCCTATTTGGGGAATTTTTAAACTCTACACCCTAGCCTCTAGACCCTAAACTGGGAGTATAAGGGCTCATGCTGAAGCCACTGACCCTAAACCTAAGCCCTGCCATTCTCCGAACTCTAAATCCCAAACCCAAGCTCTAAACCCTACACCGCAAGACCTAGACTCCAAATCCCAAATCCCAGCCGAAATCCCAGACCTCAAGACCACAACACTTAACCCATGACCCAAACCTCCAGCTACAAGCTGCAAACTCCGAACCTTTAGCCCAAACCGCCCAAAAGACAACCATAAATACACATATATATATATATACACATATCCCCATAGCCCTTATAACCCCTTGAGAGGGATCCTATCTATCCCCAGACCCCAAACCCTGAACCCCTATGCACCCTTCACAACCCCAAAGGGCTTTAAATCCGCTACTTGGAGGTTCATGGGACTTAGTAACTGCTTATAACTGGGCTTATAACACTACTTATAACCCCCCTAAATAACCTTATAGGGGTTACCCCAATTATAAGTAAGCTTATAAGCCCGGTTAGAAGTAGTTACTAAGTCCCATGAACCTCCAAGTAGAGCTGCCCCATGCTGCTATGAATCTCCTCATTCGGCGCTCGTCCTGGGCGACCGGTGTTCAGGGATTAAGGGCTTCAGGGTTGTACAGGTTTAGGGGATTGATTTTTGGGGGGGGGCTTTGGGGTTTGGGGTCTAGGGATTTAGGGTTTAGGGGCTTTGGGGGTGCAGCGTTTCGCTGTGGGCTTGGAGAGTTTGGATGAGGAGAAGTTTTGAGATTAAACCCTAAACCCTACGCCCTATAAGGAGCCCCTCTGAGATGCTGACACCTGGTATGTCGGAGTACAGAAACGGGAGCATGCTTTGGGAATCCATCCATGTAGGGTTCAAGGCTTGGATGCATGACTTTTGGGCTCGCGTTGTGGGGCCCAGAGTTTTGTCATGGATTCTTGGTAGGGAATATCGTCCCTATATAGCCCCTAAATACATCTAAGTAATATTCTTCCTCATTATTATTCCCTACTAAGAACCAGTAGGTATGCTGGCAGCCTACCCCTGGAAAGGGTTAGCTCACCTCACATCGGCCCCTTCTTGAAGGAGGGGGTTAGGGTGTAAGGTTTAGGGTTTAGGGTTTAAGGTAGGGTTTAAGGTTTAGGGTTTGGAGTTCCCTGTTAGCCTTGGGTGTACAGACTTTTTTTGAACTAACCTCGCCAGTTGACAGCAACAGCACGAAGGCGCATATCCGAAAGCCCGACACAGAAAAAAAGTGTATATATATATATAAATAAATCTAAGCCCTAAACCCTAAACACTATATATAGATGTATACGCGCCCACTTTCCACAAGAGGATTCTTGTAACTCCAACCCCCAGATCTAAGCCTTTGTAGCTATCAAATAACGCTACGCTCCTAATTTGGGGGTGGTGGGGTTTGGTGGGGTTACCAGGAGCCCCTTATCACACTCTCAAACAGCCTATGCAGTGGCACTCTTCGCCCTAGACACCCAACCATCCTTGGAGGGAAAAAGGACTTGGTAAATATGCGGTTTAGGGCTTAGGGTATGATTGGGACTATCATATGGCTTATAGGTTTTTTAAGTTCTACTTACTAAGCCCCCCAATCCTTCGTGCAGATCCTCAACCCCCAAATCTTCAACCTCAAGCGCTTCATGTAGTTCGCTGAAGTCCAAACCCTGAGCCCTCAACCCTACATCTGTACGGCGTAGATGCAAATTTCTGTACCCCACACCCTGCAGCCCACCCCTAAACCCCGTCGTACAGACATCCGCTGAATCGATAATGATAAGCAACAATAGACCCCTCCCCCCCGCTACACCATAAAACATGAAATCCGAGCCCCTGAGGCAATTCAACACCCAGGCTCGCATGGACTGTATCACTTCCAGCGGATGGATGCCCTGCTCCGCCAAGCCCTGGAAGCGTTCCGAGGTCGAGATGAGTTGAATCGAGAATGGTTATGGAAACAGGGAATAAGTTTTTCTGGGCAGAAGGTTACAGGCTTTGGGATTTGGGCTGAGGGTTAGGGAGGGGGGGTAGGATCCAGGGATTGGGTTCTTCGTCATTCTCAAGTAGGTGGATGGTATAGGGAGGCCACAAAACTTGAGGTCTTTGGCAAGGACTCGGGTTTCGGAGAGCCAGGGCGCCGTGGTTAAGGATTTGCCGTTCAAGTTGTTAAGATCATTTTTGTTTCTTTTTTTTGTGGAGGGGGAGGGGTGGGTTGGGCTTCGGATTTCTGGTTTAGAGTTGTGAGGTGACGGTGTAGTGTGTGGTATTTCAGGCGTGGCGTCTAGAGTTTGCAAGCTATGGGGAAAAATCTTTGGAGTTCCCTGTCCTGCCTTTCGCTGTTCAGCGTTTAGAACGTGAAGCTTTAGGCCCTAGATGCATGGTTCACTTCATCAAAAACTGGTTGCTAGCAGCCCACAATGGTACACTTCATACCAAAATACCTGCATGGCCCTGAATACCCTTGCCTGGTAAATGGTATGGGTTGAGGGTTTAGAGTTTAGGGTAGCACACTACTGCGATGCAGGTCTGAAGCATGCACAGTAGCTCTGACAATTGCATTAGGGTCCGTGAACGTTTCTTTAAGGAATTAATGCTGGCGCCCTGCATTGCGATGTGTTTTAAGACAGGTCCTAGCAGGATTAGTGTTGCAACCGTAGGGATGACGGTCACATAGTACCACGCATATCCCCTCACCCTAACCCTGAAAAGATACCTCGCAAAATGCCAGTTGCGTCTTTCAACCAACGAAGCCTTGGCTGCAGATCACGGAAGCCTCATTCCTGATTCTTCCATGGCCAAGCGTAGTTCACGCAGATACTTTGGGCTTCAAGGAGAAGAAAATGGAAGAGGGGTTATGTAGGGATAATGGAAAAGAAAATGGAAGCTACTAAGGGCTATATGGGGATTATATAGGGGCTGTATAGGGTAGCAAGGCCAGAGCCCGGAATACCGTAAGCTGGTGTAAGTACCAAGTTTTAGCGTTCTCTGCTCAGCAGCAATCGGCATGACGACTTTTATCAGGACATTACAAAAAGTGACCCTAAACCCTAAACCTAAACCCTAAACCGTTTATGGAAACAAACATGAAGCCCCTACACAATTGCAGCGCTCGTCTCACGAAGTCTCAACCCGCACGACCCCCTTTCACCCTCCTCGTCTTATCCCTACTGGGTTGCTGTTAAGGAACTTAAATTAAGTTACCATAATGGGTATATATAGTAAATAATAGGCTTTCCCCAATATAGTAACTTAATTTAAGTTCCTTAACAGCAGCCCAGCCTATGCATGATGCCGGCTGGCAGAAGTCTTGCTGCACTTTGGATCCCAGCCCCCTGTCGATCTCGCAGGTCCTGCAATTAAGGTGCTGCCGCTTAAACTCCCAACTGTATGCCTTCAGCTTGGCGAGGAACTGCTCCTTTCCAGCGAACATCCCGCCCTCCTGTGCAGAGTGCCAAGCACATCCGGTCAAAAGTCTGGAGGGTTTTGCTTTGGGGGGTTAAAGTGCGTTGCGGAAGCTTCTGGAAATAGGATAGTTTTGATGAACCTTGGGATTCCGATTTATGTGGGTCCCTCTTGAAGATTCAAAGCTTCTTGCAGGCTCGTGGGACTTGGTAACTACTTATAAGTGGGCTTATAAGCTTGCCTATAGCCCTCCTAAGTGGCCTAAAAGGCGTTACCACAATGATAAGTAGGGGCAGAACCCCAGATATAAGTGATTACTAAGCGCGATCAACCTCCATCTTTGTCTCTGAAACAGATTTTGGGCTAGGGGCTCAGGGCTTAGAGTGTAGGGCTTCGTGATTCGGGGCTTTGGGGTTTAGCAACATAGGTGAGCGATAGATGTAACTACGTCCCGCATGTGTGTCGTTCGCTTTAAACCCTAAACCCTAAACCCTAAACCGCGTGAGGCTTTCGGGTCTAGGAGCCTGTAAATGGGGGATGTACTCGCCGACGTAGAAGTAGAGATAACTTTGCAGATCCGTAAAATCCTTCATCATCTTCACTAGTTTGAACGACAACGACACGCGCCTAAGAAGGTAGATGCTACCTGGACACCAAAAAAATCGGAAAACCGTGGCCAAAAACCCCTACGCCTTGAACCCTAGACCCTAAAGCCTTACAACCCTAATCCCAAAACCCCTAAGATTGTCAAACAAGCGATTAGTTCACATACAGGTCCTACCACCACAGCGCAAACACAAATTCCTCCTGCAGGGACTTCTAACCTTCCTGGTTCGTAGTAGGGAATATGGACACATATTACATAGGGATTCGCCTATTCCCTTTTAAGAACCTGCAAGTAAAGTGACAGTCACACTTCAATCAAACCTTCATTCAGCGACAAGAAGCCTTGAAGCCAGACTTAAATCTTAGCCCTACAGCGCAAAACCAAAGATCGCCAGACCATAGATCCGACGACCCCAAAACCCAGAAACAAAATCAACCCTTTGAACCCTAAACCCCTAAACCTCCAGCGCCTAAGCCCCTAAGCCCCTGAACAATCAAACCCCTAAGCCCGTGAACCCCTGAACCCCCAAGCCCCTAGGGCCCTAAACCCCTAACCCCTGAACCCTAATAAACCTGTAAGCCTCCAAACCCTAATAAACCCAGATGCTCCCTTTCCTGCACCCCCAAGCACTCCTCAAAGCTGGTACGGGTAGTCTTCACCACAGCCCCATGCTTTCGGGTTTAAGGTTTAGGTTTTCCCTAAACCCAAAAAGACCTTCAGTTTTAGGACCCCATGGTATAATTCTTTATTTGAAATCCTGAAACTGAAAGGCTTTGGGGTCTGAGGTTAAGGCTATGACAATTTTTCTCCACTCCCCCAGGTAAAAAAAATCAACAAATCAGCCCTGCGGCTCATGTAGGGGCCTAAAGAAGCGGACAAAGGTTTTTGGACACATCATGCCCATACATTGGTTATAAGGGGATGATGCTAATAATTCAGCTTTACATGAGACGAAACCTCGGGTTTGGCAAACCCATATGAGCCATGGTCTAAACTCCTTGTATCCCAGTCATAACCCCTATAATACTCCCCTACATAACCCCTCTAGACCCTAAACCGAAACCCTCATCATCCCTAAACCCTAAACCCTACTCCCCTTTCTAGCCCCCTTCAAGGAGTTTAAACTATGGCCCAAAGCTAGCGCACTCACGTCATCCCCTAGACGTAAAGTGCGGGATCCTAGAGTCTAGGGGTTTAGGGTTTAGGGTGATAGTCCTGAAGCATCTGAAGATACTCCAGCGCTGACTCCACATCAGGGTTCACCTCCTGATTCAGGAAAAGCTTTCGGGTTACTCAGCGTTTAAGGTTAAGGCTTGAAGGCCCCTGCTTAAACCCAAAGACCCCGAATTTCTGTATATGTTTGTCTAAGGCTTAGGTTTGAAGGCCCCTGCTTGAACGCAAAGACCCCACGTATCTACATCCTGTAGGCTCTGGGCTCCAAGAAGCTTTTGTACATTTCTCTACTTGAAGGGCCAGGGGGATTTAGCAGCGAGCATAATTGCAACTCCCGAAAACCAAATGACAACCCCACCTATCCCCTTTTGCCAAGCAACTTACAGAAGCCCACTGACCCTCCGAGTAAGTGGACACCAGGTGGTTGCGTTACACCTTTGCGTATCTGGGCTTAAGATTTTGGGGTTCCGGTTGCTTGGGGTTTGGGGTTCAGGCTTGTGAGGCGGTTTAGCGTGCTGGGCTTGGAGTTTAGGGTGTTTTTCATGGCCACTGAAGCCTCGCACCCGAGCTGCAAAGTCGGAGTTGATTCACGCGGCTTCAACGCGTAGGGTTTCAGGCTCAGGGTTTTAGGCTTTAGGGTTGTAGTGTTTAGGGTTGTAGGGTTCAGGGTTGAAGACTTGAGAGGCTTTTACGGTTTGAAGGAAATTTAGGACGTGGGACTTACGGTTGGCATTATTTTGCAACAGCCCCACAGAATGTAGGGCTCCACGCAAGACAAACTGTAAACGCTCAAAAATGTGCTTACTCGGAGAGTCAGCAGGACTTGCTACTTTGAAATCTCTGCACGTGGGCCAAAACTGACCCGGCTATCCCTTAGCAAGACCCCCCAACCCTGCAATAGCGGTATAGTAGGAATATACGAGGACAACAATATTTCTTTATCCTTATCATCCCTTCTAGTCACTATTACAGGGTGGGAGGTCCGCCTAAGCTATCCCCATTACTAACCTACTTTCTTCTGACCCACAATTTCAAGTAGGGGTCGCTGAGGACCCCTCTCGAACAAAACGCGCCAATTGCGCAAAGCGGCGCGCTTGGTGGTTATCTTCTTTTCAATTGCTACAACAAGAATGAGAAGATGTTATCTTATTCAAAACAGGCATCCGCTTCTACACCCCAACATACAGAGTCCTTACTGTAGGGACTCCCAAGCACTGATAACACATCCATCTGTAAGCCTTTATGACCCCTTGATGCCCCAAAACCATAAACCCCAAACTTCAACCTGAACCCCAAACCTGAAGCCCTAAACCCTGGAGCCTTAACCCTACCCAGACCCCTTTAAAGGATCCAAACAATGGAACCCTCCCAATATGAACCCATTACTACATTGGGGAAACAAGGGAATTATTAGGGGGTTCCATTTTTTGGATCCTAAACCCTAAGCCCTAAACCCTATATACCCCTATATAGACCCCTATAAACCCCTTTTAGGGAGTTCCATTTTTTGGATCCTTTAGGGGGTCTGGGCTATTCATGTTCCTAGTCACTTCATTCCCTTAGCAACCCAAGGCCCAGCCTCGGACCCCGGCGACTCGGGCGAAGTGGGTGACTCCGCTTCCGTGTCTTTCCTTGGGTTGCTAGAGGCTTGAGGGTTTAGAGTTTATGTATGGGGGTTTAGAGTTTATGCAGGATTTAGGAGTTGAGGCTTTGGAGTTTAGAGTTTTCTGTTTGAAGTTAATTCAGGATTTGGAGTCTAGGGTTCAGGGGTTTAGGGCCCTGCTTTGTGGGACCCCAGGATTGTGGATGGGTCAGGGAACCTATGAAGGGTTACCGAGCCTATCATGGGCATGTCCTAACTCCTGGGTCCCTCAAAGTAAGCCCAAATCCTACACCGAACAGCGAGGACGCCAAGCCTGACATTGAGAGCATGTCAGCGACTCGCCTGACGAGTCCAAACGTCTCGTCAGATGCTCTAGAGGCTTCAATCTGTAGGCTGGGGAAAATCGCTAGTCCGAGGGCGGCTGAGGGTATGACTGAGATTGAATGATGCTTGCCAGATCGGCAATGGCAGGTGGTGAAGCCAAGTTCGTGACTCCCAACTGCGTCACAGGGGTGTCCATCCCCCAAACCCTAGGGTAGCTGGCCGGATATGAGTACGGGGGTTGCGGATTGGGTTTGGGCATTCGGCCTAGCCCCAATCTAGACCTCCCAAAGAGTCATTAGCATGTTACTTGTGGTTTCTCATCCAACCCAATAGAATAGAACGGGTATGCACGCTGCGATTGTTAGGGGGTCCTGGGAGCTGTATGTGGGGCCCGAACAAGGCAGCAATTCAGGGTTTGGTGAATACTGTCCGGTCCAGTCCAGGAGGTTTAGTTAAGTTTCGACAGAACCCTCAATGCTCTAAACCCTGTAGGGTCTCTGACGCCTTTGTTGAGGGTAGTCGTGCCAAGTATGTACAGTGCTTGAGAGCATGGCCCTAAACCCTAAACCCTAAACCTTAACCACAGCTATTCCAACTATGGCCTGCCAAGGACCTCCTGCCTCCCTTTTTTCTGGGTTGCTGCTCAGGAACTTGGGTATTTCCTAAAATTGGGGGTACCATTTTGGGGTTCCCCAGAATAAGGACTATAGTCTATTGGGGTCTATATTGGGGTCCCCCTATTTTGGGAAACTACCACTTAAAGTAAGCTACTATATTATGGGTAAATTTGGTGGCTCGGGTTAGGGCTTTGGGTTATGGGGTTTAGGGTTTTGGGGTTTAGGGTGTAGGGTTGTCACTCGAAAAGAGGATAGGCATCCGGGGGGAGCCAGGGTAACTAAGCCCCCTTCATTGCTCATGGGTTCTGCGGCGAGTTCTGCGATGTGTACCTAGGGGGTATATAACGGGGACTGAGTAAGTACGTCATTAAAGTATTTGCTATGTCCTCCGGACCCGCCAAATAGGATTTGGGGGTTTTCTCTTACAGTGGTTGAACTAGGCAAGGTCATACTCCTCTTTTACGCTACCACCAGATGGGACTTATGCAAAACTAGAAGGTAGGGCTTGAGGGTTTGGGGTGGAGGCATAGAGTGTATACCATAATAAACACATCCTACAGATCCCTCCAGACGGACCCTTCTTCTGGAAGAATCTCTATGTCAATGGATGACCATAACGGCTAACATTTGTACGGTTGCCTGCGCTAGCGCCATCTTGCTTCTTGTCGCTACTACAGGGACAGCAGTCAATTTGTTGCTCTTCAAAACCCCAAGCCCAAAGCCCAAAACCCTTCACCCTACTGTCAGTACCTACCATCATCTACCATCCTCATTATTGCACAGGCTGCTGTTCCTGTTGCCGTCGCAGCGGGAAAGCTTGGACTGTTACCGTGACACTGCATCCCAAAACATGGACTGTCTTGGCCCTAGGCCATCAAACCTTGAACGCAAAACTGGTAGAACGCTGAAACCGTAAACACTACCCTGCAAACTCTAACCTTTAACCCTCAACCCGAAATCACCCTTGATATGATAGTTTCCACAGATAGGGGGACCCAATATAAACCCCGAAATACGATTCTCCCCATCATAGCGACCCGCCACAAGGTAGCCCTAATCTTGGGAAACCCCCAGATCATAAAGTTAAGAGTCGCCGCCATTGGCTTTGAGGCTCCTCTTGTAGGATCCAATCTGTCTTTTGCCCCGGCGGCTGCCTACCCTTTGGAACGGCGCTGCGATGCAATGCGGACTTCCAAGGTTTAGGGTTCAGGGGGCTAAGGGACTTTATCTGTAATCTCAGCTACCGACAGTTTAGTCAAGAGATAGCAATTTCTAGGGTTAAGGCGGTTCAGGCTACTAGATTGCCGGCATTTGGGGCTACAGGTAATGTTAAGGAGTAGGGCTTCAGAAGAAAATGCGATTTGGGGATTCAAATATTAGGTTGGTGATATGGGCTTCAAATATATCTCAGGCCGCACACGTGGGTCACTAGAACTAGCCAGTACGTGCCGATGTTCTTTGTTCAGGAAATGTATATAGGCATAATGCAAACTTTCAATGACTCCGAGAACCCTCGACCTTAAACCCGTTACCAATATCATGCCCTGTTATCCTCATATATGGGGGACCTTTGTTGATGGTACCCCGAACTGGACACCCAACGTATATGTGTATATGTAAATGCACATACACACAATCACCGATTTCTATAAGAAACCCTATGCACGCTCACCAAAGACAGATAACGAAACCCTAGCGAGCGCAGTCAATACTTCCAATACATCTAATGGGTTTAGGGTTTAAGTGTTTTCCTGCAATGGACATGGGCTCCTTATTCAGGATTGTATTCGGGAGTATACTAAACTACAAAAGGACCCCTATGTCCACTGTAAAGGGCCCCTTTATAAGATTAATATTGACAGTAGCTCGTATAATCATAGAGCACTAACTTAGATGGGGGAGGGGGAGCTTGACATTGTTGCTGCGCTATTAGAGTCAAGGCTTCTTCGACAGCATTCCTTGGTAGTTGAACCAAGACGAATAAGAGCCTTGCTGGACTCTTCAGACTATTCTTTACCCAGAAGGTTTGTTTTCATCGTGCTCTGGATTGGGGACCCTCGCGTTGCTGTTCAACAGCAAAAAAGTGCCCATGTGTGCAAAAGAACCGTGCTTAGGGTGCGCATGAACCCTCAACCCTAAACCCTTAGCCTCTCTTATCCTTTCCAAGAAGTGGAGGCTCTGGGAACCGAATACTACAGAGCAGATGCTTCCGAGTTTTATTGCAGATGTCCAAATAACAGGGTCCCTTGTCGATTACGCCCGGCCATGAAACAGCAATGCAAGGGTACCCGGGGCTACGGGATATATGGAGAGACATATGAGCTGAAGTCTATATTTGGGGTCTATACCGGGGTTCGTCTATTTTGGGAAACTGCCGTGTCACACAAACCGGCATGCTTGGTTAAAAGCCATGCGAGCGTTACGGCGCCAAGCTTTGCCTTTGTTGTACTAAGGGTTTAGGGTTTTAGGGTTTAGGGTAAGGTTTTACTTTGGGGTTTCCCTGCAAAGTGCATTGATTCTTTGAAGCTTCGCTCATGAGATTCTCTCCCAGACCCCCCCCAAGAATCCAAAAAAAGGACCTCCCCCCCCAGTATAAACCCATTACTACATCAAGGAAACTAGAGAATTTAGGGGGTTCCATTTTCTGAATCCTTTAGGGGGTCTGGGATGTGGTTCTGGTCATGTAGCAGGGCCGCCACTTTTTATCCGGCGCTGGGATGTACATGTGAAGGCCCTTTTGGCCGTTCTGAATCTGCCTTTCCGACCAGCTGTTCGCATTCCTCCAACCCTAAGACCCCAACTACTTTGAGGATATAGCTACTCGTTGGGGTAATATTAGGGTTATGTTGGGGCAACATTGGGATAATGAAAATAACATGGAAATTAAGCATTAAACCCTGCCCTGAACTTGCTTTTGAATTGTGACTCGGGACCAATTCATGGGACCCTCATTTTCAAATTGGCTATGTGCTCCCCCGCACATAGAACTGGCAAGAATGGCCCACATTTTAAAGGTCCTTGCTGCTTAACTCCCTGAAGCATATAAGGGTTCTCAATTATCAGATGATCTCGAACAATTTCGAACCAGCACCCCTGCCTGCCTTTTGCAGTTCCTACTTACCTGCACGTCCCTCCGTCGCACCTGCTTTGAGAAATGCCACTATCTTCTTACCTCTTTCAGTAGCCGTGGGCTCTGCACCTGAATCTAAACTTTGGCCCGCAGGGTTTAAGGTTTTGGGGATTATAAGAGCTATAGTCTAAACTCCTAGTATCCCCCTTAATATCCATTATAGTAGTCCCATATATAATCCCCTATATAACTCCCTTTAAGGAGTTTAGACTATAAACCTTAAACCCTAAACCCTAAATAGTAGTTTCTATTCTCTTTTCCATTATCCCTATATAATCCCTATATAATCCTATATAACCAAGGTTTACTGTGAATCCTGAAGCCCACGGCTGTGCACCTTAATCGAGTAGATTCAACCGCAGCCGCTCTTGAAATCGGCGGCGCGCTGATGGGGTGAAAAATGCGAGTTGGATTGACCAGGTCAAGGTTTCGTGGGTTTAGGGTTATGAAGAACTTGCTGGCTTTCTGGGTTCGTGAATCCAATCGCATAAGCGTGAGTTGTGAAGTTTCTCAACATGCCGCTATCTTTGAGGGCACCAGGAATAAAAGGGAAGGTTACAAGAAGAATATGGGGGTTGGTAAGGTTTATATTGAGAAACCCCGTGTGGCATCCAAGATCAGCTGGCACCTGCACAGTTCGAATGCCAAGCTGCCCCGTTCTCAGGGTGTCTTCGCATTGGGATTTAAAGTTTATCCACAAAGCCTAGTTACCCACAATAATAGGCTACTTTAACCCAAGGTAATATGAAATTAGGGGAAAGGTGCCTACGATTATGAGTAACTGGCTTTCTAGGTAAAGGGTTAGAGGAATCAATACGGTGTGGCGTCGAGTCTTCCGGGTTTCCTCTAAGGGATTTGGAACCCCAGTAGAAATTATAAGTTCAGCTAAATATTAGGATTCTAGG
>CAJNIZ010044504.1:25892-38065 GCA_905231905.1 Symbiodinium pilosum | reverse complement strand
TAAATATTAGGATTCTAGGTAACAGAAATTATAAATTATTTTCAGGAACCTTGTAGTTCAGGCTAGACAATCTGATCATTTTGATGTTGCGGCCCGGGGGCGGCCGCCGAGGTCCCTTCCCCTATCAGACACACGGTTTAGGGTTTAGGGTTTAGGGAAGATCTATGCAGGGGGGGTTCATGAATAGCGCAAAACCCTAGACCCTAAAAAACATAGTTGTGCCCCCCCAAGTGGATAGAATATGGGGTATGTGGGGATCTTATTGTAATGTACCCAAAACCATAATCTATCTACTTAAGGGGGACTATACCCTAAACCCAAAACTCGAAATCCTAAACCCCTGAACCCTAAACCCTATGTTCTACTCAAGGGGGACTATGACCCTTTTTATGAGGGAAGAGAATGTGTGAAGCACCTCGAAAGGCCCAGGAATCAAGGGGATAGCAGATCTGAGGTTTAGGGTTTAGGGTTATTCTTTATGCGAAGCCCAAGTTTAGGGTTTAGGGTTATATTGGGATACTCGAAAATACAATGGATACTACTATTCAAGGTTTAAGGATACAGGGGTTATATAGGGGATATATTGGGATAGTGGAAAATACAACAGAAAAGTGCTATTTAGGGTTTAGGATTTGTTTCAGCAGAATAGGGTTATGAGGCGGGATATTGCATCAGTATTTCGAGTGTAGGAGGGAGACCGTTTTGTTTCGTGCTTCGGATTTCTGCAGACTCCTTTCAACCCCCAAAACCTCTATGTTGCAAGATCTAAATTCTTCACTCCTCTGGTTTGGCTATCCACCTGATGCTCTGCATGAACATGCAGCGGCAATGAGGAAGACGACGAGCACGACGACTGCTACCACTCGTACGCGTGCTCGTACTTGTACTAGCTACTAGCCATGCAACCTCTAGCTGCATTACATCATGCTAAAGTATACCCCGCGCTAGCTTCAAAACCTTACCAGTTTACGTTGCCTAGTTTCAAGGGTGTTCAAGGATATCTAGCACTTGGCAGGTGTTGATTCCGACGGGACTGTATAGGTAACGCGGCTTTTTCAGATCCAAGCTATTCTCTGTGGCTTAGGCGAGTGTGGGATGACTATACAAGAAGAACATGAAGGAATTCCCTAATAAACCGAAATCCGAACCTTGGACACTAACACCGAACCCGACTCCATCGCACACCTTTGATGCGCTGCAGTCCATCGTTAGGCAGCGTCCACCATGCCTGCTTGTATTTTACCTGGGCCGGCCAAAAGATTCAGTCTAATGTAGGAACTGAACTTGCCAGAATGGGGTGTTGGAGGCATGTTCCACTATAGCTAAATGCAAAGTACAGGAGAAATCTCCCTCAGCTATTGAATTCAGGCTTCCAATGGTATCTGACATCATCCCTACCACCAAACCCCATATATCCCTATATCCTGTATACCCCTATTTGGTAGTTTCCCAAAAATAGGGGTACCCTTTTGGGTGTCCCTATAATAAGGACTATAGTATTTTGGGGTCTATATTGGGGTCCCCTTAGTTTTGGGAAACTACCATATACTCCTGTATACTCCTATATAGCCCTATATAACCCTATATGACAACTTTCAATCACTGCCAGTGCAAGGGAGATTGTCCTGGCACAATCTTTGTCAGGTGTCGGCATGGTATATTGGGGTTATACAAGGGGATATATAGGGATAACGGAGAAGAAAATGGAAACTGCTATTTGGGGTTTAGGGTTGAGGGCCAGAATCGCCGGTCATTGCATACCCTGCAGCTTTGGCAAAGGGATCCGGAGTAGCTTTACCCTGCCAGTTTCGCCTAGGTGCTGAGTAGTAGGATCAGGTTCTATAGCCCCTCTTAAGTAGATGGAATATGGCTTCAGGTATATTTTAACAAGATGCTCATGGACCCCATATTCTATCTACTTAAGGGGGACGGTAAATTTGAATTGGGGAAGGCTTCTACGCCGCCGGGCAATCCTAACTGGTGCAAGATTTCTTCATGCACAGAGCCCGTTGCAGGTGGGTAGATTACAGGTGTAGTCCCCCACCGGCCTTCTACACCACAACTGAAAGTTATCGGATCTGATGCGAGTGCTTATGAGAGCACTTCTTGGCGTCCTTTTGGGAGAAATCTACGCAGCTGTAGCTGGCCTCAAACCACCCTACCTGTAACACCAGCTACCTAGGGTTTTCATGGCTCTGCCTACTAAATCTAGGCTAGTTACTAAACAAGTGGAGGTAATGCGGACCACCATTAAATCCTACACCCCACAGACTGTGCTCAGATTTGGGCGCAGATGTGCGAAACATCTGAGACGTTGAGGCACAGATCCTCCTTCACTGGCAGCCAGTTGCTAAGTGGGGAAGGAATGGGAAGGAGGGAATGTAATCTGTAGTAGCCGCCCCGATAGCAGCAATCACGCTAAACCCAAATCCGGAATCCTAAGCCCTGCATGAAATCGTATATTACAATAGTTTCCATGGTCTGTTCCATCCACCCCCTTCCCTGAACTCTAAGCCTTACATGATGTAGCAGACTTTGATAGTTTCCATGTTTTTTGTCCATCCCCCCTTCCCTAAACTCTAAACCCCTCCAAGCGCGAGAGAGGCGGCAGGTGTTGAGACTCAGCGCCCCGGTTCTGGGCCATACTGACAAGGTTTAGGGTTTAGGGTTGAGAAAGAGGGATTTCATGAGGGAACGGAAGGAAAATGCCACGTGCAATGTCGTTGAAGGTTTAGGTTTGGGGGCTTGGGCGTTAATTGTCGCGCTTCGCAGGTATCTAAAGACTAGTTAGAAGCCATATAAAACCCCCAGTTGTCTTGATGCTTGACCTACTAGGATAGGGTTTGGGGCCGAGTTAAACGGGATTCTTCAGGCTAAGGTTGAAACTATGGGCCCCTAGTATGTTGGGTGAGGGATCCCTACATACCTACTACATACCCCCGCATGTACCCTTAAAGGTCCCTTCAACTCCCCTACAAGTCCTAAAGGTCCATACTACTGTTGATACTAAAAATCCTGCATGACCTTAATATACTATAGCACTATAATTCCCAAGGTATATGGTACTCAGGGTCATGCAGGATTTTTAGTATCCACTGTAGGGGCCCATACTTCTGACCTTAGACTGAGTGTGCTATCTGTTTTCAGGGTTTAGGGTTTAGGGTTTCAGTCTACAGCTACTGCAAAAGGGGTGGTTTCCAGAAGAGTTCATGTACAGGGTATATTTAGGGACCAGGGGGAGTCATGTAAGGAGTATATGACTTGGGTACTGCCCCCACCCAGCAACAGTCTATGATAGGGGTCATATGAAGTAAGGGCTTCATATAACGGTAGTTAGTAGAGGAAGTATCCAATGTTACTGAGTGGGGACAGTATCCATGAGATTATGTCCCTACACGGTAACTGCCCTTCTATGCCTCAGCTGTATGACCCTAAACCCTAAACCCTACACCCTAAACAACGTTTGGTTAGATGTTGGAGCTTCAAACCCTAAGCTCTAAACCACTTGGGTGCCCTTGGGGAGCTCAAGGATTCATAGGGTTGGTAGGGGGATTATGGCAATCCTATCATGGATCCTATGACGGCTCGTTTCAGAAGTACCCCTATTGCAGCAGTCGCGTGGATTAGTGGGTTTAGGGTTTTAGAGGCTAGGGTTTTAGAGTTTAGGTTTTAGAGGTTAGCGTGTGCAAGTCGCAGGCTAGCCAGACAGCTAACCGCTGGAAATTTGCTCAAGTTCCGGCCACATCCCCAACCCAAAGGATCCAACTAACCAAGAACCAGATACTTCTCGAACACCTATACTACATTATGGTACGGATACTGTAACCGAGATCTCTTCATACCGATTCTACAGTGACTGTTACCTTAATCTCTCCACAACCTCTGCTACATACTGCTAACTCAATCCCAGGTACCTAATTTGAAGGGTTCTAGATGTGTCGGGAAACAGTCACAGCCAGTTTTGGAATCTCTGAAGCCGTAATTCGCCCTGCAGAGCCCCCACTTAATCGAAAAGGACACTTTCAACGCTACGTGACACTTAGGCCCCCTACTAAGGGTTAACCCTTAGGTACCCATTCTAGGAATATAAGGGAATCCCAAAGGGTTAAGGGTCTAAGGTCCAAGCTAAGTCCCAAGGAGAACAATAAGGGTGGCAATTCAGCACCACATGAATCTAGTGCGTCCTTGGTATAGCAGTCGTCCAGGGCGCCAGCTAAGGGCCATACCTGGATCTTCTGGTTTGTTGGAACTTAAACTAAGCTCCCATACGGAAGCCCTCTTATATACTAAATACCTGTATTACCGTAACTTGATTTAAGTTCCTTAACAGCAACCCAGTCTTTGCTGCTATTGGCTTCATCCTGCTCCTTGTGAAGATGATGCTCTAAATATCCTGATACCTGCCCTCCCCCAAGTAGAATGCAACCTGAAAAGGGGCCCTACGGTGGATACTCACAATCCAGCATGACCCTAGGTACCTTCTACCTTGGGAACCATGATGCGATAGTATACTTGGGTCATATGTAGACTACTGTCCTTTGTAAGTTAAAGGAAACCTATACGGGGTTAGCTTGAAAGGGGACAACTTGGAATAATGTCCTCCGGGGACGAGGCAAGATTCTGCATTGTGATATCTCCAGAAAGGCCACCTGGTACATACTCTGACAACAGCCACAGGCAAAACCCCTTTACGAGCTCTTTACATCAGTTCTGCTGGTAAATTCGTAAATTACCAAACCCAAATTCCCCTTCATGGCCCCACATAGACCTCTAGATCCTAAACCCAAATTTTGCACTTTGTGTCATTGCGGACTCGCGGCGGCACCGTCTTCGTCGTAGACTATTGTCAGGAAGACACCGCAGCGAGTGCAAACATGCCTCCTGAGGCTTGGTGAAATTGAGGGTTTAGAGGCTTTGGGGGGTTTACGGGGTTCACGGGGTGGGGGGTTTTGAGGGTTTGGGGGTTCAGTTCAGGGGTTTAGGGTCCTGGGAGGTTTAGGGTTTGGTGTGTAGGGTTTTTTTACTTACGGAACGTATCGTAAATCATATGAGAGATACAAGTGTCATCTAAGAATCTAAGGTATATCCCTTACTTAGTGTATGTTGGGCCGTGGGTGGTGAGCTTCACTTGATGAGGTTTCGATATTGAGCTCTTAGCGTTTGTTTGGGGACTTGTTGTCATTTAGAGTGCAGGCTTTGGGGCTTAAGGGTCTAAGCCCTAAAACCCTAAACCATACACCCTAGACCCTAAGCCGCGTGGCTTTAGAGCTAGGATTTTCCTCAAGCTCTCAAGCTCGGGGAATTCAAGTGTGATCCCACCAGCTGCCACATGCAGTTCCATGAATCCCGAGCTTAGGAAACAGAACCATGCCCGCCGAGTAGCCTCTTAAACCCTAAACCTTAAACCCTAAACTTAAAGAAGCAATCGTTATCGACTCTCCCTCTCCAGATCTTGAGCCAGTGCGACAGTCTCAGGAAAGGACGAAGTTCAAGAGAGGCTTGGCGATGGGGGCGCTGGGCAACCTCTTCATGGCTCCGGATTGCTTTAAATAACGGCTTCATGCCTTTCTGTTGCGCCTCACATAGCCAGAGCTTGTACTCTTCAGATCTGAGTTTATGCTCCTCCTTTCGGGCGGCACTCAGTTGTTGCTGGGCATGGCTCTGAGTCTTGTCCGTTCTGTTGCTGCCCTCAGCCTCAGCAAGGTCATGGCCACCACCCTCGTGGCCTCCTGAGGCAGTGTTCGTACACGCACCTCTCCCCTTATTCTACTTTCACTATTCCAGAAACGAGCATCTGCGCCTACCGCTGCTTGTCAAAATTCTCATATGACGTGCAGCTCGCTTATGCATCAAAGGAAGTATGAGAAGTATGTATTTTTGGACCCTAGACTCCAGGCTAGCATTCTTCATTGGCAGCAGCACGCTCTCCACAAAATGACATGATTGTAAAGCCCAACGCTTGGAAAAGGATAACGAGCTCAGCAGCTTCCACTGACCATTAGCCCACACCAGAAACAGCGTATAACATATCATGCAGCTGGGGCTTGTATTGCAGCCCTTTGGGAGCTTGCAGAGGTTTAAGGTGGCCCTCACCATCCCCGATACAAAAGATCTTTAGTATAAGGACCTCCCAAGAGTAACCCCCAACTTCTGGAAACCCCAAACCCTAAAGTCTAAGAACAATTAATTTGCATGACCATCTTGCTTGCCGGATTGCAGCATAAGAGCCCAGGGTTAAGCGGCTCTTCGTCTTGTTTTCTATTGGCTGTCTAGGTGTTAAGGTTTAGGGAAGGCAGTAGAGGCAGGCCTTCTGTTTTGACACATCGCTACGTACCAGAAAATCTGGGACTCCGGCAGCTTAGTACACGATTGTGTGTAGCAGGTGCAAAAGCAATTCTGCACTAACCCCCAGGGCTCTTCGCCCACGCCATTTGACAGCATCCTATCTTGACAAAGCCTGGTCCAAACTTGAAGCAACAAATATGAGCTACTTCAATAGTAGTGCCATCAAGAGGCCAAGGGGTTGCTTCGGTAGTTTAATGTATCGTCTCTCACATATTCCTTAATGAGGGCCCGAATGCATTAATCATATCGGAAATACTAACTGCAGTTGATATACCACTTGCAGGCAGGTTACAGGCCGGACCGAGTATCGAACCTGCTAGTGCTGAAGGGTAGTGGGCCCTCAAGATGACCCCTGTTTAATCCCCATGCACAAACCCCAAACTTGAGACAAATCCTAAACCCTAAACCTTAAACCCTGAACCTACAATAGTGGCGCTGTTCACTCAACCAACCTATGCCTTGCTTCAGGGTGGAGGCAATTTGGAACGTCAATGGAGGACCCTGAACTCTTAATGGTGCAGGAGCCATTTGCGCAGGCCCTACAACTCAGGACTTAAGAAAGAAATCTCATAAAAGATAACCCTGACGTTCACAACTATGCTTGGAATTTGTCGGGGCCTCAGAAAGTAGGTTCAGAATGGGGAGAACGGGCGGGATACTTACTGAGCCTATTTGACCTTCCAGGTAAACGCTAGACTTTAAGCCTGAAGTCGCTAGGCACAAAGATCTGAATCCCAATGCAGAATTACTAGAAACCTAGTAGAAAGCAGAAAAGACCGCCTCTTAAAATAGTGCACCTCCTAAACCCTAAACTCCTAAACTCTGCTGTCGGAGAGGCTGCATGCATAAACACTAAACCTAGGAAGCCTAGGGATTTTTGCTGGCTTCCCCAAATCCCCAAATTAGGGGTACCTCATTGCGGAGGGGGCGGGGGTCCTTGACTACAGAATATAGTGTGAGTAGGATTTGGGGCTCCGTATTGGGTTCCCGCATTTATGGAACTAGCATACTTGGGTGTTATTAGAGGATCAGAGCAGTTCTCTTCATGGATTATTTCACCGGGATCCTTTGGAGAACCTCCTAAGACGAGCTCCACTCGGTCCTCGCGTGGCTCGTTGTGCGCACCTGGGGGGTTTGTGATTAGGGAGTAGGCTTTGCGTTTTGCCTTCAGGGTTGAAGGTTCATGATTTAAATTTGGGGGGTTGACATTTTATATTGTGACTGGATAGGGGGTTTCGCCCCTTGACCCTTGAGTAGGGTCATGGGTAAAGGGGGCCTTTGCATAGCCATACTCATGATGTCCTACAACGTGTAGCCTTGGCTCCACCCCTAAACCCTGAACCCTAAACCCAACTGACCGTCTGAACCAGTGCAGGCTCGAAGACAGTAGCCAACGGCATGCCTGCCATCGAACTGGAAGATCCGCATAATAACGCCATGACATCGACAAGGCCGTCTTCCTCCAAGGCCCAAAACATACAGCCCACTCGCAATAATATGATTCGATCCACCCTGAACCCCTGCGCGAACTATCTGGCTCAAAAAGATTCGGCTCGCAAAATAAGAGGACAATAGAAGCCCGCAAAGCATGAAATTGCTCTCTGCGCTTCAGCTCAAGCCTGCAAGCCTTTAATCAATAAACCCTAAACCCCCAAACCGGAGGGCCAATCAGTTCTAGATGCCCAGACCCTTGCTAGCGTCCTGCAAAAGTTGGAACAAGGCTTCAGGGTGTATGCTATGCTATAGTCATGTATGCAATGCTCAGGAAGCAACATCAATATGTCATGACATTCTCACATTTTAGGTTTCGGGGATTGGAACTTTACGGCTCAGGACATAAAAGCAGTGAAACTCTCGTAAAAGAATTGGAGAGGAGCTCCTCCACCCTAGATTCTCCTTGTCCTTGGGCTGTCCCTACACGGTTCCCATACACTTCCTATGCAACTCCTTTAATCTCACAGGAAAAAAAAAGTGGCAAGGAAAAAACGGCTTGAGACCCCCCTACATTGTATGGCTCGGGGCCCCGACCTTTTTCAACCCATCCTGGCATGGGGATCCCCATTTCCGGAATTGTGGAGGAGGCTATACTACAGGGGCCTAAATAATTACCAAATCATTTTGAAGTCCATTCGAGGGACCATAGACCAGAATTATATAAGGAATATGGAACCATAATATTGGTAATTATTCCCTAAACCCTACCAATATTGGTAATTATTTAGGCCCCGATAGTAGGGCCGCTAGACATTGAGGATTTAGGGCTCAATGTTGAGAAGTCGAGTTTTAGACTTCAAGGTTTTGGGGTTTGGGAGTCAAGGGCTTGGGGTTCGAAAAGTATGCGAAGCTGCTTGGGGTTAAGGGTTTTGTGGGGGCTACTTATACTCTGAATCCTACGCCCTAAACCCTAAATCCTTAAGCCCTCAACCCTAAAGACTGTTTGCTAGGATCAGGGCTCTGGGATCGCGCCAAAAACTGTCCCGGGTTTCTTGGGTTTAGGGTTGAGAGCTTATCTTCAACAAATATCCACTTGAGGTTTGTGATCTTGGTCAGAAAGCCTCGATGCCTGGGTTGCCGCTAAGGAACTTAGATGAAGTGTCCATAGTATGGGTATATAGTGAATAGTAGGGTTTCCCTATCATAGTAACTTAGTCTAAGTTCCTTACAGCAACCCAGATTCTGAAGTGAAGTTTGGGGCAGCATGAAGGCTGGGGACAACTGTGGTCAATCCTACGTGAGGAGATGCGCTGCCGTGGTTGTCGAAGTGCCCAACGTTCATGAGGATCTCATTGGAACTGTAACGAAACGCAATTATCTCACACGATTTAGGACCGGGGGTCCAGACTTTGGGTCGCGTGGCTTCGGGTATAGCCACCATGATGCTCAGCCCTTAACACGCCATTTTACAACCTTGCCCAGTAAGTGTCAGCGAGCACTGAGCACAGTGGCATCGCCGGACGTCTCCTCCTACTCAAATATTGAATACTTCTGAGAAGAAGCTCGGGAACTCGTCAGCTTTGAATTAGCTCCGAACGATTCAAATGTCAAAGGGGCTGTTAAGAGAATGAAGGGTTAGAACCCTGAAGCAAAATGCTTACCATGGCGATCAAGTCTAGATTCTAGTCCTGGCACCACATCCGCAAAGTGCAGCACCCCCCCCTCTCCAATCTGGCTTTCTTGCAAACCATCCAGTTCTCTAGGCCATCCCTGTAACTTAACTTCTGGCGAGGGTGTCCGGACCCTGAAGCCCGGAACACACACTGCATGCCGGCATGCCTTCACCCTATTCTGAGAAACCCCCATTTAAGACTTGCAGTAAAGAGCGTGGAAGTAGGATGATTGAGGCCGTGCTCACCCATGCCTAGGTAACCTAAACTGTAAACCCTATACTCCAACTTCCTGGCTTCTACTACAAACTGTAACTAAACGCCTAAGACCATAAACCCAAATTCTCCGCCCCCAAAACCTCAATTCTTTAGAGAACCCTACGGCCCCTTAATCCTGACCGCCCCACCTTCGCTATCCACTTCAGCTGGCCATCCTCGCTCTCAGGTTTACGCGGTTTAGGGTTTGGAGCTTAGCCGTTCCTCCAAGTGGAGGTTGCCCTAGGGACCTTCACGCAAACAGGTAGCTTCTGAAAATCAAAATCGATGTTGGGGGATTAGGGTTTAGGGCAATATGGCCCCTAACAATCAGGGTATCCACAGATGGACTGCCATTTTGATCATTGGGGTTAAAATGGTTGACACGCCGGTGGTGAGAAGGGGATGGGGCAATGATGACTGTGGACAGCCCCATGCATCCCTGCCAATGCACTCACTACTTCCTCACCAGGAGGGTCAGCAGGATGCAGTAAGTAGAACAGCAGCGGGGATAAAAGGGGTTACTTATTGCTTGTAGGTATCATCAGCTTGCATATTAATTAACTCAACCTGACCCTGTATGTAGTAATTTACCACCTAAATTAATAAGAGTGTAGGGGGCTCCCCTACAGTAGACAGGATTAAGTGAAGATGTGAGCCTGAGCCGTATATACCAATCGCCTAAACACAAGCCCTGAAACACAAATCCGAAATCTAATCTCCAAAGCCCCACGCTCTAACTTAAAACCCAACCATGCGCCTTAACTTCCTATGTATACACAGACTCTAGACCCTTCAACCCGGAACGTCTACATCCTATTCCATTAACCTCATAACCCGAACACTCCCATCCCCGCCCGAAATTCCACTTTCCTTACTGTTGCTTAAGGGAGATTGGAGGAGTGGATCCCCATAATAGTCCCTATACTGGTCCTATATGCACACCACCACTCCCCCTAAAGCACCAATTAGTTTCTGCCTCCGTTGGCATCCAGGTCTGCCAAGCAGCCCCTGAAAGCCTCGGCAAAGTTCCTCAACAAAAAATACTGTCACATGTCAGTGTGACCTTAGTTTCCCCTTTAGAGATTTTGAGGAGTTTGAAACCTTTTCAGTTGTGTGACTTTTGAGTTTGGGGCGTGGGGCTTGGGGGTTTTATCATTTCTAGGGCTCGAGGAGCTTGTGGCCGGAAAGTAAGGAGCGAACCGCAAGGCCCTCAGTACCTCGAATTCATATACAAAACCCATGTGCAGCAAACCCAGATCCTCATCAGCTTGCTGTAAGTCCAACACGGATGCAACTTGTCCTACTCATACCAAGCTCAAAATATCGCATCGAGATACGTTGCCAAACAATGCATGATGTGCAAGGCTCTCATTGCTTTTTCTCATGCAACTGACTCTGACCAAGCTGCTTCCGGCAACTGCTGCAGTAGCAGTGTTGAAGCTCTTCGGGAAACCTGGCACAAAGGTGGTCAGCTCCCCAGCGGCAGAAACTTCGGCCGGGGAAATCCTGGAAGCAAATTTCCGAAACAAGTGTTTTCACAACTCTTGGTGGGTCTCTATTGAACTTTGCCTTTGCGTTGAACAGCTGCATCCTCTGACGCACCCTAGAGTAGGCCACATCGCAAGTAGGGTTTTGCAGAGTTCTAAACGACGGGTAGTAATCACACGAAAACAGAATCCAGCGCAGCTGGTGTGACAGAACAAAAACCCAAATTCCCAACGAAGCTGCTAAAAAAAAAAATCCTTAGCCGTGTGGGCCATGCCTACCTTGCTTCAAGGCATAGCGATTGACTAGCCATGGGTACTCTCATGCATGCCGGGAAATCCTTGCGCCTGGGAATGTTGAGCAACCAGCAACTTTGGCAGTCCCCGATGAAATCATAGGAGCTACTGTCTAAACTCCTAGTATGCCCCTGAGTATCCCCTATAATACATCCCCCTTCAAGGAGTGTGGACTATTGTTCATACGGAGGTTTGCAAAAATCTGCAGAATTGCCAGATATTGGTGTATACTGCAGCCCCCCAAATGCATTATAGATAGCGATCGCAACAGTCCCCACCAAACTACTGAAGCTGGCCAGCAAAACAACCTTCCATCCGAAACTTATTAGTGCGTAGTAGGGAATAAGGGAACATAATCCGTATATAACCCCTATATACAACAAATATTCCCTCATTCCCTTCCCTAAGCCTTAAACCCGAAACCTTACATTTATTCCGGCTAGAAGAACATGTTCAACAAATCCCTAGCTCTAATCTGGTTCCATAATTGTCGAGAATGTTAAGAATTTGGACTTCCAGCTCCTGTTGGAATTAGGGTTTAGGGTTTAGGGGCAGAACTGAAACCCAGAAAGCCACGACATGTTCAGCACATCCCCAGCCGCAACCCTAAAGCCTAAACCCAAAACCCTAATCCCCTCAGCCTCTAAACCCTAATCCCCTCAGACCCTAAACCCTAAATCTGAAA
>CAJNIZ010044503.1:37147-47291 GCA_905231905.1 Symbiodinium pilosum | reverse complement strand
GGTTGAGGGTCTAGGGTTTAGGGTCGAGTGCTAGGGTTGAGGGTTTAGGGTTGAGGTTTTAGCGTTTAATGTCATCTAGGGCTGATTTTGGAAGAGGGGCAGTGCTGGGGGCTAGGGCAGGCCTGGTTGGACACGGGAGTAAGGATCATACACTTTCAAGGCTTAGGTTAGGGCTTAAGCACTGAGAGTAATCATCATACTTTTTGACTCACTAGTGCTTGAGGGAGAGTGGGGGAGTAGACGCCTACATTAATTTCATAGCCCCTATATAAGTATAAACGCCCAATGGGCACTAAAACATCAAAGCCCCGCAGATCCCTACGTAGAGTGTCTCGAAAACATCTTTACACAATCCTGACGTGTCATCTATATGATCCGCTCAAAATCTCTACATATCCAGAGGATCCAAAAACGACATCCCAAAATCCGGAGAAAATGCATACCGGAACCCCAAACCCTAGCTACGGGTCCCTAAGCCTCACAAAAAGGGATCTAAGGGCATCCCCCCAAAGCTAGCATGGAACCCATCTTGCTCCCTGCTAAACGGACAAGAGTCTTCCTAGCGCCTTGTTGTGGTTCCATGTTTGTTTCTGAAATCGTAGATCTGAACCCTTGAACTGGAGGGAGGCATAGTAGCCCCTAGCATTGAAACCCTCAACAACATAGCCCTAACATCACCCTTATTTGAACTACGCTCCATATTTCCCATACTCTGATTAATGAACATGGGACATGGGTCCTTATCAGGAAACATACAAGGGACTGAACTACAAAGAGGGACCCTCATGTCCTACCTTAATGGTCCCGTCGTAACCCTGACATTAGGGTTTAGGATTTAGGGTCATATTAATAATCCCTATAAACCACTATATACTCCCAGTCTCCATTTCATTTTCCATTTCCGTTTCCATTTGATTCTCCTTTATTTGGGGATTTCATCCCTTGACTCTATCCCTAGGCCCTAAACCCTAAACCCCAAGTAGTAGTTTCCATTTTATTTCCACTATCCCGATATGACCCCTATATACACCCTAAACCCTAAATAGTAGTTTTCCATCGTATTTTCCATTATCCTTATATAAACCGTATATAAACCCCAAACCCTAACCCTTATATAAACCCTAAACCCTGAGTAAACCCTACTCGGAGGGTCAGGGGGACTTAGTAAGTAGGTTACTAAACCCTATAACCCATATAGTAACCCCAGTTATCCTAATTATTAACCTACTTACTAAGTCCCAATGACCCTCCAAGTAGCTTCCGTAAACCCCTAAATCCCTAAATCCCTAAACCCTAAACCCCTAAACCCCTAAGTCCCTAAATCCCTAAACCCTAAACCCCTAAGTCCCTAAACCCTGAACCCCAAAACCCTAACCCCTACTCCCCTGAAAAGGAAACCCCCCAACTCCCATCGTGCCCGCCGAGCGACCCGAAGTTGCAGGCGCCCACCACGGTGGAGCGAAGGCACCGCTTGGGCTGGAAGAACTCCTTAGGGTGGATCTACGGGTATAATTTAGGATTTGAGGTTCAGGGGTTAGAGTTTGAGGTTTAGGGGTTTAGGGTTTAGGGGTGTTATAAAGGGGTATCATGTAAAGGAAAATGGAAACTACAATAATATAATAGGATATATATGAGGACTATAACCTGGGTTATATAGGGATTCTGGAAAAAATGGAAACTACGTTTGAGGTTTAGGGATTTAGGGTTGCAGCTTTGGGAGTAAAGGGTTTAGAATTTGGGGTTGAGGGAATTTGGATTTAGGGTTTTGGGGCTTAGGGTTTAGGGTTTGGTTTGGGCTTGTGGTTTTGGAGTTTTGGAGTCTTCGGTTTCTGGGGTTTGAGAGGTTTAGGGGGTCATGGTTCAGGGTTTGGGAGGTTGAATGTCATGGGTTTGGGCTCTAGGGATTAGGATGATGGGACTTTCGGGATGGCGCACCATGGAGTAATACTTTCTTCTGCCAGAGAACACACATACACGCACTCCATGTCCGAGACCGCCATACCTCTAAACCCTAAACCCATAAACCCTAAACCGCATGCATCTAAACTACTACTCACCCAACTCCTCGCGTTATTGAGTTGTTGCTACAAGCCGGACATTCAGTAAGGAGACCATGTTGCTTACGACTTACGAATTATCCACTTTTGGTAACCTACTGCAAGATGCTGAACACCTGCCCAGCTAAGGGACCTGGCTTCAGCACAAGTTCAGGGATGGACATAAACCATGTCTGTTAATTCTAAGGACAACCCTGCCCCCACGGCCCAATGCAATCCATAAACCGATCTGAAAAAAAAACATCCTTATCCTGAAAGCACATACCCCCTAAACCTCAAAATCTCCACACCCTATACGCCCAAGCTCCTAAAGCCCGAGCTGTTTTGGGGTTTTAGGGTTAAGGATTAAGGGTTGAAGAGTCTATTGCTTGAGATTTGGTACTTACCTCAGATTAAGTTTAAGGCTTCAGGTTTCCGGCTTAGGGTTTAGGGATCCAGGGCTTTAGACATGGCAAGTTCTTGGAAGCATGGTCCCCTTTTAGGGATTCAATTTGGTCTAGAAATACTGTTGATGGAGGAAATCTTGCACCACCTTAAGTCCCTAAAGTCCTAGGAATTACAGTAGTCCAAGATTTCATCCATCAACAGTATGGCTCCTTTCGGGCTCAAATTACAATACGCCTGCTAGGATGGAGGGCCCCCAAAAATTGAGTAGCGTTTTTTTGGTGGTTGCACCTCGTAAGATTATATTCCTTACATAAAAAAATACTATACCCAAAAGGAAGATATAATCTTACTCTATGATGGGTCCCGAAGTAACCCCAAATAAAATACTACTCATTTGGACAACCTCCCACATGCAAGAGCCTTCCACGTCATCTCCTCCCGCTTCAAGTAAAACATCCGCAGCTCGTTGAAAGGTGACGAGATTACCTTGCCCCCATAAAGATCAGCGGTTCTGGACTTGGGGCTTAGGGCAGTCTAGGTAGAGGTATTTTTACTTTTGTCATCTCTACTAGAATGTCTGAGAGCTTGTAGGATATTAGCTGACTATACCTAGGTTTCATTCCCATCTCTCACCGTTTAATAGTTTCCATCATTGCATAACACAAGCTGTGGAGCATTTGCAAACAGGAGTGCGGATGTTGTATAATGGACGGGAGGCCAGAGGTTACTTGGAGTTCTGGACCCCCAAACCTGCACAGGTCAGTAATTTAGACCCTGATGAATAAACCCCCTCCTTTTAAGGGCCTTGATAATCGGATCCCTATTATAATCCGCATTAAGGGGAGGGGGTGATTAATCAAGGGTCGACATTACTTAGCAGCTGCCACTTTCATGCAGCCAGGAAGTTCGTTGATGAACGAGCATGACTCCCCTAGCTTCTTTCACAGCTCTTTTCTCGGTACACAAGCAATCCACATCCTGGGCCGAATTTTCTGCTCTTTCCGTCTAATGAGACTCCGAAATCCTATCTGTGTGGGGCTGCCGCTCGACTGTACCCATTGACGTTTTGGATTTCACGCAGTATTGCAAACCACTATGGGCTATTAGACCCCAAAATTCCCTATTAGGACCCTATTGAGGCTATAGTCCCCCTCTCGTAGATAGAATACCCAAGATTCTATCTAGTTAAGGGGGACTATAGATTAAGGTACCCTTAAGGTCTAGTAGCCCATATTGCAAAGGCAGCAAGTTGACGAATAGCAAAGTGCTGCGCTGTTTAGGCCCAGCGCGAGCAACCGCAAGCAGGATAAGCAGGAGCCCATGGAGTTAGGGTTGGTTTAGGGCTGAGGGTTTCATTCACACGCGCCTTTCTGGCCACATCGGCTGGAGAACTTGAAATATGAAACTTTGATATAGAAATGCCAGTGCGAGCCTCTTGTACGATGTTTCTAAAATACTGCTGCTACTAAACACCCCGCATGACCTTGGTATACAAAGATAGGACAATTAGGTACAGTATGAGGTGCATAGGGTCAGAGTCAATATTTCCTATACAATTTAATGGACATGGGTTCCTTACTAGGGACTATATGATGGACTATAGTGAGCATACTAAACTACCGGAGGGACCCCTATGTCCACTGCTAAGGGCCCCGCAATAAGGCTAATATTGACAGTAGCTCACATGGCTAAACCCCAAGGGTTTAGGGTTTAGGGTTTAGGGTTCATGGCTAAACCCCAAACCCCGAATCCCAAACACAAAAGAGCCAGGCCACACATGTGAGGAACATGGACAAGGCCATGGCCGATGGTGACTGACGTGCCCAGCCAAGCGTGAGAGCGCAGAAGCTGTTCACCTGAGTCACTGGGATACCCTACTAAGGGTTTAGGGTTTAGGTTTAGGGTTTCCCTTAGGTACCTTCGGAGGGATTGCAGGGGGTTTGGGGCCTTGGGATCAGGATTTAGCATGGTGTAGGGACTAGGGCTTAGGGTGTAGGGATTGGGGGTTTTGAGTCTGGGGATCAAGGTCTGTGACTCCGGGCTTGTGCAAAGAACAGGATGGGCCTAGGCTCACGAGGCACTGCAGGAATCCCTATTGGAGTTTGGGGTTTAGGGTCTAGGGATTGTACCGGCTTAGGGTTTAAGATTATGACTCTTTAGGAGGACCCCCCCACCCTGTAATAGTCGTACGTATAATAGGAATATAAGAGCGCCCTAATAATTGTCCTTATAATGCATTATGGCCACTATTACAGGGTGGGGGGTCCACCTACATGATTCTGAAGGCTTGTAACTTGTAGCTTAACAAAGGCTTCTGAGGTTGCATGCGCGCGGTATGGTTCAGGGTTTGGGGTTGCACAGCTCGGCCAGGCATGGGGTTGTGCTTTGGGCTGTTACATTGAGGGTTCTACATGGTTCTCAATGTTTACACAAAACATCCACCGATGCCCTCCCAATGTCCCATCCTAACTCCGCATGAATCGTATCTACATTAAGTAGATCCCCCACCCTGCAATAGTGGTATACTCGGAATATACGAGGACCCTAATGAAATACTATACCCAAAAGGAGGATATAATCTTACTCTATCTTGGGTACCATCATATCCCCAAATGGAATCGTGATTCCCAACCCTAAACCTTAGACCACAACCAAAACCAAAAACCCTAAACCCTAAACCCCACACCCTAAACCCTAAACCCTAAACCCTAAACCCTAAACCCTAATCCCAACCCAAGCTTCCCTCGTGCGAGCTTGAGCTCCGACGATGTCACGCACCAGAGTTGGCAAGTAGGCGGCATACCTTAGGAGGACCCCCCAGGGTTTAGGGTTTAGGGTTTAGGGGTACCCTTCTTAGGGTTTAGGGTTTAGGGGTACCTTTCTTAAGGTTTAGGGTTTAATCCCTCCAAGGGATTATAGGCGATTATAGAGGATATGTAGGGCCAAACTTAGGGATACCCTTAAAGGGATTATGGGGGAGATGTAGAGCCAAAATATAACATGCCCTTAAAGGGATTATAGGGGATATATAAGGTTTAGGGTTTCTATTAAGATTTCGGTCCCTAGCGTTTAGATAAGCTCCGGGAAGGATAGAGCCCTACTAAGTTTAGGAAGCTTCGTGAAGAACTCTATTCCTAACACCTCTGCCCTCAAAAAAGTCTTTCCAAGAAGAAATTCATCCTTCGGAGGGTCCTCGGAAGGAACCTCTAAACTCTTGGCACACTCACATGATGTGATGCAGATACTGGGGAGTCGCATGGCGCCTTTGCGGAAGATTCTGAAAATCGGAGCACCCCACTTAAAACTTCCTGGGCAGTTACAAGTGGGGCTAGAAGCCTCATTCAAGTTCAGTTCACACCATAATTATCTTTTATCAGCCCTATTTGTAACTATCCTTGAAACTCCAAGGAGGGTTTAGGATTCGGGACCCTGGGATGTATGGGGCTGCGATCGTGTTCCCCTGAGGGGTTTTCTAGGAAATGTTGGGCTTTAGGGTTTGTTGTAAAGGTTCAACTTCCTTTGTAGATCCTGGGTATGGGTCCCGCAAGGGGCGAGAAGTCAACATGCAGGGGCTCAGAATTGGGTGCCTGTTTGACACCCTCAACCTTAAAACCAATGTCTGAACTCCAACTTGAAGGGTCATTGCTCGAGGATTGCTCTGAATGCTCCACATGAGTAGCGTTTTTTTGGTGGTTGAACCTAGTAAAATTATAGTCCTTATATAAAATACTATACCCCAAAAGGAGGATAGAATCTTACTCTATATTGGGTACCATAGTATCCCCAGATAAAAAATACTACTCACATCGGCTGATGCACTTCCAAACTGGCAGGCGGCCCCTACTTACCTCGAAGGGCTGGAGGACTTGTATTATACCCACTTATACCTGTGGGCAGATCCCTGAATAAATTATGAATCCCAATAATCTTCCCAATATGAGTATAATAGACAGACCCAAACTTCCTGGTGGTTGGCGGGGAAGCGGGCCTACGAACCACCAAAATGCACTAATTTGCAATGACATTTTTGCTGCACGTTGTTCAACTGACATTGCACGGCGCTGCTGTCGCCACCCTCTCCCGGATTGCCCCAGCTAACAACACGCCCATCGCCCAAGATGGCAGCGAAAGCACCATGAGATGATCGGACCTGCTGAACGTTCTTCAGCAGATGTTGCACGGCATTGCTGTCGCCACCCTCTGCCGGATCCCCCCAAGAGACGACTGATCCATCTCCCAAGATGGCAGCAAAAGCAGCACAAGATGATGCGATATGCTGAACATCTTTTAGCTGAGATTGCACAGCACTAGAATCGCCACCCCCTTCTGCAGAACCCCACGTGACGACAGATCCGTTACATAGGATGGCAGCAAAGGCATTGTGAGACGACTGGATCTGCTGGACGTTCTTCAGCTGATGTTGCACCGCACTACTGTCGCCCCCCTTCTCGACATGGCCCCATGTCACGACAGATCCATCAACCAATATGGCAGCAAATGCACCAACACATGCCTGAATCTGCTGGACATTCTTCAGCTGGGATTGCACAACACTGCTGTCGCCACCCCTGTCTGCATCACCCCACGTGACGACAGAACCATCGACCAACATGGCAGCAAAAGCACGTTCAGAGGATTGGACCTCCTTGACATTCTTCAGCTGATATTGCACCGCACTACTGTCGCCCCCCTTTTTCACATGGCCCCAGGCGACGACCGATCCATTGCCTAAGATGGCAGCAAAGGCGTCAACGCTTGAATGGATCTGCTGGACGTTTTTCAGCTGATGTTGCACGTGGCCACTCTCACCGCCGGCATACGCAAGACCCCATGTGACGACCGACGAATCTCCCAAGATTGCAGCAAAGGCACAAGGAGAGGATTGGATCTGCTCCACATTCTTCAAATGTCGCTGCACGACCCTACTGTCGCCTCCCCATTCTTGATGGCCCCATGTCACGACAGATCCATCATTCAGGATGGCAGCAAAAGCTGAATCAGACGATTGGATCCGTTGGACTTTTTTGAGAAAATGATGCACGGAGTTGCTGTCGCCGCCCTGTCTTGCATCACCCCAGGTGACAACAGATCCGTCCCCAAGGATTGCAGCGAAGGCAGCATGAGATGATTGGATCTGCTGAACATTCAACAGCCGATGCTGCACTGCACTACTGTCGCCGCCACAGCTTGCATGGCCCCATGTAACGACGGATCCATCGCCCAAGATGGCGGCGAAGGCGCCTGCGGTGCTGCACAGTTGCGTCTGTTGTACCTGAAGGATGAGCGAGTCGCCGCTCTGCAGCTTGGCTTTTTTGACCGTTGCAGCTTCCTCCAAGATATCCTAGGTTCCCCAGTAATTAACCCAGTAACAATAAGGGTACCCCTTTTCGTACTGTTCAGCTTTAATAAGGAGACCCAAAAAAGTAAGGCCAAAAAGGGTACCACTGAAGTACCTAGTATCTCCGGAAGGATTCCGGAGCTGTCCCCGGCCCACCGCCAAAGCTTCTTGCGCTTTGCGCTTGAGTGTTGCCACAGGTGCCTGGGTTGCTGTTAAGGAACTTAAAATTAAGTTACCATAATGGGTATATGTAGTAAATAATAGGGTTCCCCAATATAGTAACCCTAAACCCTAAACCCTAAGCCCTAAACCCCATAGGGTTTCCCCAATATAGTAACTTAATTTAAGTTCCTTAACAGCAACCCAGGTGCTTCAAGGTCTGCTTCCAATGAGACGGTGCGGCCACTCAGCAAGCCCACCGTGACATTCACAGACATGGTTATATTGGGGTTATATTGGGCTTATATGGGATAATGGAAAAGAAAATGGAAACTACAGGGATTATAGGGGGTTATATAGGGGCTATAAAAATAATAGTTTCCCATGTTGCTGCCTCTCCTAAAAAAGATAGAAAACAAGATGCATTGTGAACCCATTTTCGTTGAATCTGCATCTGTATTAGGAGGGACATACGATGTGCGGAGTTGCAGAGTTGCATCTTGCACATGGAACTCAGAATGCTGGGGCCACGGATAGCTAACTCCCGAAAGCAGACTGGAAGTGTGCGCCCAGAATTGACGATGCTTAGCTGCCTTGCCATCTAATCCAAACAGAGCTACCTGCCATAGGAGGGTCCTCGTACCCTTAATTGGGGAAGTATGGCCCGTAATGGTGGGCACTTAGGCCCTAATAGAGGGTAGGTGGAGGGTCTAGGTGTAGGTCCTCCCACTATGCATGTCCTCCATTTTCAGGCAAACAGCATCACAAAATCCGGCCAGGATGCCTGAACCTTGCGCTAATGGCACTAATCTGGCTTGCTGCTAAGGAACTTGAATTTAGTTACCATAATGGGAATATATGTAGTAAATACTAGGGCTTCCCCAATATAGTAACTCAAACTAAGTTCCTGAACAGCAACCCAGCTAATCTTCAAGCCTGCAGGTAAACACTCATCGGCTCCATCTATGCTCTCAGCCTGAAACAAAGCCTGGTTGATGAATTCAGTTCATGCTCTGCGGCCTGAGGAATAAGTGTGGGCCTGAAACGACAGTAGGCTGGGCTCCATGTTTGCTCGTGGACTGTATCAAGCATTAGCCGGGTGGTAGCTCTTCACGTTCAGCCTTGACTGGCTGCCTGCCAAGGACATTAAATCCAAGCTTCAAAACGACTACCTGGACCGCATAAGTATGTAGAATAACAGCACTATTAGCTATTTCTACTGGTTTTGGGCTATTATTTTACCTACTTTTAGGGTTTGTGTGCAAGATTTCCTCATCATCCCCGCCTTTCAAAACTCCAAAGCACCAAGTCCTTACCGAATCTCCGGGGCCAAAGCTGGAGAGAGCCCTTGCGCTGCTAAAAAGTGCCAAACCCTAAACCCCAACCCCAAAAACCAACGCATAACCCCAGAACCTTGAAACCTACACTTAACCCACTATGGGCTATTAGACCTTAAGGGTACCTTCATCTACCCTTCACAGGGTCCTAATAAGGAATTATGGGGTCCAATATAGCCCATAGTGGTAAGCCCAGACCCTACACCTTTGAAAGGTGATGACTAAAAGCCCCCAGTTGGACAGGGCGCAGGTCTGTGAATTTGAATTTCTGACCCAGAGATCTCCGAAGTCGGAAGTTCCTGGGTGGGCGACGTATGCAGGAAGATTTGTAGTATAACAGCATATTCAAATATCTAACAGTATATTATAGTGTATTACAAGATTGACTGCCCAGACTTACGATGTAGCAGTAGGGTGTTTAGAGAATTTGGACCCTACAGCGCTGTTTTCTGGTTTCTTGTGCCGAGTGGTTCGTTCTTTTCGTTTCGCATTAGAAATTAATGAAGCCATGGTCAAGTGGAACCAACATCACAAGATGGAAAGGAAGAGGCGCAGGCCTTCCACATATGGAGCTTAGGGCCAAACCCGAAATGTATGCAGTTTAGGGTTCGGTTTCAGACTTGCTAAGCGACCCCTGAAAAGTTCCAGCCCTTGGCCGTGTAGTTAACTTGATAAACCTAAGCCATGACTCCTATAACTTTGGGGGCCCTAAACCCTAGACCCTGAACCCACAGTAAGAGTCTCTACCTTACCTGGCCAAAGGCAGAGGCGCGTGAGGGGCAGCGTCAGCGTAGGGTACAGTATGCCCAGCATCAGCCCCTGCATCCCGTCGGACCTGCAGCTTTTTAGGGTTTCGGGTTTAGGGT
>CAJNIZ010044503.1:17149-27912 GCA_905231905.1 Symbiodinium pilosum | reverse complement strand
TTTAAGGAGTTTAGACTAGCTCATATAGCCCTAATATTACCCCAATGGGTACAACCCATAGGGTGTAGGGTTTAAGGGGTCTCCGGCTGGCAGGTGCAAAGCCTTCTGGCGGGGGGTGGGCTGATTTTTTTGCAAAAAAATGCACATCATATTGGGGTTATATTAGGGTTATATTAGGGTCATATTTGGGTTATATTGGGGTTATATTAGGGTTATATTGGGGTAATATTAGGGTTATATTGGGGTTATATTAGGGCTACATAGGGGTAATATTAGGGTTATATTGGGGTAATATTAGGGCTATACTGGAGTTATATTGGGATAATGGAAAACCAAATGGAAACATGTATTTCCCCGTAAGACTGCAGGCGATCGAGTCAACAATGCCCGGCAAATACCCAAGCTGTAGGCCCGCTAAATATGTTGAACAATGTCAGAGCTTCCCTGTCGTAAGTGTACGAGCGTGCATGATATTGCGTGGTTATGACTTGGGTGCTTCCCTATCTTCCTTGCAGGACTCTTGGCGGGTCTAGGGGTGATAGGCATATGTCTCAGAGCAGAAATACCCTGAGGACTCTGCAGATATAGGGGAAATATGAGGAGACTACAAGGGTCACCTTGAGGAGCATGTCTGAAACATTTTGAGACACCTGAAAAGGCGGAACAAACCTCCAAAAGGAGGGACACTGACCCCGCTCTACTACCCCCTTGAGCTCTTCATCTACTAGCATCAAGCAACCCTTAATATGCTTTAACTTAAAGGGGAAGCGGGAAGCGTAGGACCGTAGGTTGGTTTGGCAGGCTTGAGCGTCTGGCTTTTAGCAGGGCATTAGGGAGTGGGCTCTAGAACCTGCAAAGACATCCCTACAAGCCATGCCCCTCATCCATAAAAGTCAGCACGTAGAAGAACCTGGCATACCAGCAAGCAACAACTGGGGTTATAGTCCCCCTGAAGTAGATAGAATATGGTTTTGGGTATATTACAGTAAGATCCCCACCTACTTCATATTCTATCTACTTAGAGGGGATTACAGCATTTTTAAGAGGCCAGGAGTGTTGATGGTGCCCTTTTGAAGGGTTCCAAGTTATTCTGGTAACTTCCCAGAATTGGAGGTACCTGTGAGGTACCTTCTTGGGGGTCCCCAGAGTAAGGATTCGAAAACCAATTGCGGACTATAGAGTCCCCCTATTTGGGGAAACTACTATTTTGAGGGAGGGTGGGTTTTGTAGTTAAAAAAAAGTTGAGGGTAAACCCGGAGACCCAAGCTCGGAGCTCCTTTTTCCCAGGTGCCCGTCGCAGGCAGACTCCACCTGAAACCTGAGACCCTAAACCCTAAACCCTGACCAAAATACTCAGCCCTTACCTCTAAACTGACGTTACGAGTCCAACTTCGGAATCCTAAAATCCCTTTTAAGTAGATAGAATATGGATGGGGATCTTAGTATAATATACCCAAAAACCATATTCTATCTACTGAAGGGGGACTGTAGGCTTCAACTCTTTTTCGGAACCTACATCTTAAACCCTAAACCCCTAAACCTTTCTGAACCTTCGACACCTGAACTGCTCCCTCAGCCAAGGTTGGGCTCTCTGCTTCGTTTGCACACGAGGCCTGCTTTGTCGGTGGCTTCAGGTGTGATTGTAGAGTTGGGGTGCTTGTTGGTTAAGGGTCACGATCTTGGGGCTTAAGGGTTCAGAGCATGAGGCCTTTCAAGGGGATCTAAGTCATCAGGATTTAGGGCTTGGGGGGTTGTTTGGGTACTTCCCAAAATTGGGGTCCCATTTTGGATAACCCTTCATAATAGGTGCCGTAATCTAATTCAAAACCAGAAGGGGCCCATAATTTTGAGAGTTCCCCATTTAGGGGGTACCCTAAACCCGAAACCCTAAACCCTAAACCCTAAACCCTAACCGCATCTAACGTAGTCTAGGGCTTACATGAAGCCTCGGGCTTGCGGAGCCCTCCACTCTAAACTGGGTTGCTGCTAAGTGAAGGAACTTACAGCAAGTTACCAGAATGGGTATATATAGGGTTTAGGGATTAGGGTTTACACTTTAGGGCTTAAGTTACCATAATGGGTATACAGAGAAAATAATAGGGTTTCCCCTATATAGTAACTTAAATTGAGTTCCTAAACTCTAAACCTCCAAACCCCTACACCGCTTGGCTGGAGGATTGGCGCGCCGTGTGGGATCTGATTTCGCGCTTTTGAAGTTCAAAGGTATAACATCCAAATCCTAGAAGCCCCACGTGAAATGCAAAACGCGGGGGTCCCCTTCTGTGCGGTCCCTAGAATGAGGATTCTAGCATTTTGGGGAATACGAGTATCCACTCTCCACCAGAATTACTTGGAACTCCTGACAGGGCCCCATGAAGACGAGCTTTGCAAAATTGAATGGGACAGGAAAGCATACTCAAAAGTCCAAAATGTGATTGAAGCGTGCACTAGTTATTGAGGGTACTGCATGCAAGCCCGGGCTTACTTAGCAAGCACCCCCACGAACCCTGAACCCCAAATAGAAACACTCCAAGTCCTGCACCCCAAATCTTAAACCCTAAGAGCGCATCCCAAAGCCCCAAATCCGAACATCTAAATCACAAGAGCCCGAAGGCCTTGAACCCTCAACCCCATAAACATCCATAAGCTGTGAACCCAGCATGCCTACTTTGCTGTCTTCTGCAGCGGCAGAGCCACTGCCAGCTTTTTTAAGAGGCCTGGGCTGTGCAGGAGGCTTTTCACAAGGGTTTTTAGGGTTTAGGGTTTAGGGCTTGGAGGCTCATGGCTACCCAGACCCCTGGGAGGATCTAAAAATTAGACCCCCTATATAGACCCATTATAACCCCTATATAATCCTTATATAATTTCCCATATGGTTCTAGGGGATCTAATTGTTAGATCCCCTTTGGGGGTCTGGGTATTTATAAGTAGGGGCTAAAAGTCAATTATGTTTAGTTGAAGTCTAACTTCGGGTACTTATGACCCTACCTATAAATCCCCCTGGACCATCAAGTAATGTTGTGTGAAATTCTTGATGGATCCGTAGGATATTGACCAGTTGTAGCTTCGGCTATTCCCTACCTAGCACACTCTATAAGAACCAAGAAGACTTGGTGGTTCAGGGTGTTTGCCAAAGTTTTCCATGTACTTAGAACCCGTCCTTAACCCTATCAGGGTGCTACATGTACAACTAGAAGTGACTTGAAATTGCCCTGATTTTCCACGTGCCGCAGAGAAACCCCTTGCTCTGGAGACTGGCGTCGTGGCCACCGCTGAGCCCTACTTGGTGGTCCATGTGGTAGTTTCCCCAAATTAGGGCAACCTTATATCCCCCAACATACCATTATCCTTATTATAGGGTTCCCCAAAAAGGGTACCCCTAATTTTGGGAGACCCCATGTGTACTGTATTGCCGTTTGAGGTCTACTCAGGGTACGCGGTGCCACAATGATACGAAGAGCCTAAGACTATGACACTGGTGATTATGAACGGCCCCTGTATTCCTTAGAAAAGTACAATGATAATTGTGCTGTTATTAGTACCCATGGACCTCCAAGTATTGCAGCTCATTCAGACACCCACATGGACATAAGTGTGTTGAACCAAGCGATCTCTGAAGTCACTGACCCTGAACCCTGAACCCACCCCAAAACCCTATTAGCTAGTTATGCAAACCCCGAACTGTCCTCGAAGCTGTCCTGGGAATCAACATGGAAAGCTTCAAACAGTCCAATGCCCTATGAGTCCCATGAAACCTTGAACCACTGAAAGCCAAAGCCCAACCAAGAACTATTCGCAGGAATTTTTTGGGGACCGAGGACCTCATGCGTGCTTACCAAGGAGTGGTGAAGCGCCTGGACTACTTAGGAAGCATTCTGAAAGCTACTCCTAATTCCATCATCATCCCAGCCCTCCCAAGCGATCCGAAAGATGGAACCTTATTCACTCCCCACTCCACCTCCAACTCCAAACCCCAAAGACTTCAAACCCCGCGCAACACAAATCCCTAAATAAAACCCCTTACTCCCTAGCCACCAAACCCTACGCCCTCCTTAAGTAGATAGAATATGGCTTTGGGCATACTATAACAGGATCCCCATTTACCCCATATTCTATCTACTTAAGGGGGACTATAAGCCCTCCCGTAAGGAAAGCCATAAAGGCGAGATACTTTCAGCCGCCTCAGACGGCAGCTGTGTCGCAGCGCTGGGTTTGCTCCTTGGCTTCGGAAGATCAGAAAAAACTACGTGGCACTTAGGACCCCTACTAAGGGTTAACCCTTAGGTACCTATACCAGGAGTATAAGGGAATCCCAAAGGGTTAAGGGTAAGGTCCAGGCTAAGTCCTAAGGAGAAAACGGGGTATAGTACCACAGTACTGACTACATTACTACATCTAGGGCTTACTTGGGGGCTACAGCTAAAACCCTAAACCCCAACCCCTGAACTCTAAACCCTGAACCCTAAACCCCATAGTATTCCCGTTTAGACTCCTGAGGCGCTGGGGACCAGAGGGATGTGAAATACCCAGGGACCCTCTTGGGACAGGTTTTTTGGAGAAACTCCCGGAAAGGGGTATAAAAGGGGCATAAAAGGGAGTACATAAGTAGTAGGCATGGGGTTTAGGGCTTTAGGGTTTGGTAGTACCACGTTTTTGAAACTTGAAGGATACAAGCGCGAAATCCTAGAAGCCTTGCGTAAGCTATGAAGTCCACCGAACTATCACATCCTATGCCAAAATTCTACGCCCGACATCCTTCTAGCCCTGACTTCTCCCATACAATCATAGATGGCAGCATCCACCCCCCCCCTGGTGCCCACCCTCAGGTGCTTTGTGCTCGGCTTCAGCTTAATTGCCATCAAATGCGCTCTTAAAGACTTTATGAAAGCTATTAGTTCTCAAATGCTCTCGAATGCCCTCGAGTGCTCTCAATTGCTCTCGACAGGCTTCGAGGGCACATGCTCGAAGCCTGTCGAGAGCAATTGAGAGCATTCGAGGGCATCCGAAAGCATTTGAAAACTAATAGCTTTCGTAAAATCTTTAAGAACGCATTTGATGGCAATGAAGCTGAAGCCGAGCATCTATGATACAAGGGACCTCACAAATCCCCAATAGGATCCCAACACAACCTTAGGCAAATGAATGATGTTGACAACCCCTACAGTACCAGTGACCCTAAATCCTAAGCCCTAAACCGCACACGTCCCAAATAAGCCCCTTCCAAGGGATCCTACTGCTGATACGAAAAGATGTGCAAGCGGTTCAGGGTTTAGGGTTTAGGGTACAAAAATCTCATGATTCTCAAGGTATAGTATAGGATACTTAGGGTCATGATGGATTTGTACCATCCACCGTAACTTCTAAGCATTTGGGCCCCTACATCAAAACCCCAGACCCTAAGTCCTGAACGATAACACCTAAATTCCAAGCCCCAAATCCCAAACCCCAAACCCTGAATCCTAAACCCTGAATCCTGAAACCCTACAATGCCACCAACAACCCTCGCCAGGTTGCGCCGCTGCATCCGTAGCCGTCGTGGCTTGGGTGGCAAGAATGCGCTCCGCGGCGGGGCTCAACGGCCCCTAAGGTAGATGGATTTTGTGTTTAGGGTCATAGGGTTATAGGGTTTATGAGGTAGATGGGCTAATTGGGTTATAGGCTTAGGGTTTAGGGTAGATGGGCTACAGGGTTACAGCGCACAGGGTTTAGAGTTTGGGGAGTAAAGTTTAAGGTATAGGGCTACGAGTTTACCGCTCGTTGGGTTTTTCGTAGGTTTATGGGGTATGAAGTTTAGGATGTCATGAAGGGGTCTGGGAGGATAGTCACCAACATCATGCTGGTCTATCTGAGGTGCCCTACACTGTTGTTCTCCAAGGGTTTTGGGACCATACAGTAACATTGGCAATTATCCCGAGAATGCCAATATAACCAAAGTTTCCATTTCATTTTCCCGTTTCTGGTCGATTTGATTCTCCATTGTTAGGCTCATATCCCCAAACCCTGGACACCAAACCCTAAATCCATTGCCTTTCCATTCCTATATATCCCTATATGAGCTATGGTCTAAACTCCTAGTATCCCCCTTAATAACCCCTATAGTGCTCCCCATATATAATCCCCTATATAACCCCCTTTAAGGAGTTTAGATTCCTATATATCCCAACCCTAAACCCTAAACCCCAAACCCTAAACCCTAAACCTTAAACCCTGAACCCTAAACCCTAAACCCTAAACCCCAAACCCCATATACCCCCTATAACCCTTTGAAGGGATCATGGTAACTCCTACAGAAAGCATGGCAGGGCCTCAGGGCGGCTGTAGAGTGGGCAATAGAACCGGTGCGATGTGAAGGGGTCCTCGGAGGTGGAAGACGTGTGGTTCAGGTTTTAGGGTTTAGGGTTTAGGGTTTAGGATTTAGGGTTTTAGGTCTTAGGATTTAAGGATTTAGCGCTTAGGATTAAGGATTTAGGGTTAAGAATTTAGGTGTTAGGATTTCAGAGTTTAGGGTTTGCCAGAATGGAGAACCACATGGAAAAGAGCATGAGAATGAAATGAAAACTCGGGTTATCTAAGGTTTAGGATTTAAGGGTCAGCATTCTAGGGCTTCGGGTCCGGTGTTAAGAGCAACTTGCCAAAAAACACTGCCTCCTACCGTAACCAGTAGGCTTTGGGGTTCAAAACTTCAGGTTCATTGCTTGAGGTTCCGGTAGGGCCCAGAAAACCGATTCTCTGCATGCATTTGGGTAACCAGACTCTTGAACCAGAAGCCGCAGCATTGATGTTAAAAGCCTGCATGACGCTAAGTACTGCATGTGTACCTGGGAATTATTCCACTGTAGTGTACTAAGGCCATGCCGGGTTTTCAGTACCAACAGCATCTCTAGATATCTTCCTGTGTTGGCAAGCATGAGTACACCCTAGCACGACCGAAACTCCAACCACCCTGAGCCCCAACATACTCCAGACTTTGAACATCAACGCTTTGACTAATGACCACCACCGCCCCACGCCACCCCTGCCGCTGGACGTACATCATGACTCGCCCCAACCCCACTTAATGTGGCCAATCGAAGACTCCGAAGCTTGAGCCTTCCTCACCCTCCGACCTCTTCATCCTACGGAACACAATCAAGGAACCTCTTAAGCACCCCTTTTGAAAGAAGTTTAGGGCATCGTCTGCATAAGGCGCGTCTTTCTTGCAGGTTGGTTTGGAGACAGAGACACTGTAAACCCCATCCCGGTGTCTTCCCCAAACGATCCCACTCACTCCCCTGCTAAAATGGGCTCTATGACTCTATGTCAGTTTGGGGGCAGGCAAAAGCTTCTTCGGGAGTCCAATACCCCTTAATTACTGCATAAGTATATATCTATATATATATGTATAGATATCCACATACACATATCAAAAAAAATCAGGAGTCTGAATCTCATTGAGGGTATGTTCCTGAATTAAGTGGCTTCAACCTGTACCCTAAACCCTACCCCTCCTAAACCCCATAAAGCCTCTGAGTATTCCGGGGTGTGAAGCCACCCTTATCCCCCAAATTCTTAACCCCTAGGCCCTGAACCCCTCCAGTAAATATGAAACCCCGCACCCTAAATAGTAGTTTCCATGTTCTCTTCCATTATCCCAATATAACCCCAACATACTATGTAACCCCCACATTACCCCTATTGGCAGGCAAGGTACCCTAAACCCGAAACCCTAAACCCGAAACCCTACACCCTAAACCCTACAACCTAAACCCTAAACCCTACAACCTAAACCCTAAACCCTACAACCTAAACCCTAAACCCTACAACCTAAACCCTAAACTCTAGACCCCCTCAATTGCTTTGCCGCCAAGGGTCAAACCAGCCTCGCTCAGCAGCCTCCTTGATCTGCGCAGACTCCGGGTATGCCTAGGGGATGCGGAGGCTATAGGATTAGGGGTTTAGGGTTTAGGGTTTTAGGGTTTGGGGTTTGAGCGTTTGGGATTTAAGCTTTAGGGTTTAGGGTTTTAGGGTTTAGCTTCAGGGTTTTAGGGTTTTAAATTCAGGGTTTTAGGGTTTAGACTCAGGAGTTTAGGGTTTAGGATTCAGGGTTTGAGGCTTGGTTTCGGATTTAGGTTTTGGGATTAAGGGTTCAGGGTTTAGCGCCTAGATACCCAGAAGCTAAGGCAGCTAAGGTCCCTTTCAGGAGGTGTTGGGGTGATGCAGGGAGGGAGAGAGAGAGAGAGAGAGAAAGAGAGAGAGGGAGGGAGAGTAGGGTTTAGGGTTTAGGGGCTTTAGGGGGTTTAGGGGTTCAGGGTTTAGGGTTTAGGATATATATATATAATATACGGCTTAGGGCTTGGGGTTAGAATAGCGGAGACTTGAATTGAAAAGAAGATGGAGTTCACACGGACACTGAGTCCATTTGGGGGCTGGCATAGGGAGTGTAGTGTATTTGCCTAAATAATTGATTACGGTTTGGGGCACCATATACTATTGTTAGATGCAGGCTCAAAGGGAAAACTTCTGGTAGTTATTCCAGCTGCTACGTTCTAGTGTGGCACACTTGTGACAAGTAAAGTTGTATACCTACCAGTGGCTAGTGGGAAATGGAGAAAAGGATCCGCGTAGCAATGCCTACATGACCTCATCATTACCCTTACAATAGCCCCTATAACCCATTCCTCCGTTTCTTACTCAGCAGCCCTCAAGCTGAGACCTTAAATAAACGAGTGGCTTGGGGCTTTGATTCCTGTCAACTATTCCCTAGGCTGGCTGAGTGGTTTCCCACCTCAGATGATGCAACCTTGCACTCCAGGCGGCACTCTGTCACTGCATCTGCCCCGGAACACTCCACAAGGTCAGCCGTCTATGTGGGTTTCCGTTAAACATCAACAAAGGGCAAGCAGTGTTTTCAGGACATCACCTGTGTCCTTGAGAGAAGGTTCCTGGGACAGAAACCAGTTCATGATGGCACCTTGCTTCCTACAACAGCCTTGGGGATTAAGGTCTCAGGTTTGGGGTTTAGGGTCTATGGTTTCAGGTTTAAGGTTGAGGCTTAAGGTACACAGCATCAAGTCTAGGGCCAGATGCCGTCTCGATTCATGCATGTTGAACACTGCGCATCTCGAAACATCTGCTCTCCCAGCATTACGAAAATGACCACAGCGATTAAGAAAGTAATAGCAGGCATAACATTAAGAATAGTAATGATAATAACGAGTCAACCTGGAACATCCAGAATAACTCGCGAGACCTCCCCAGCTGGTCCGAACCTGTTGGTCTATGGAGGAGGTCAGAGTTGCGAGCGCTGTCCCCTTGAACCCTAAACCCTAAACCCTAAACCCTAATCCGGATCTTTTAGGTCTGTATCAGGATTGCATAGGGGGATCACCCCAAGAATGGAGAACAAATAACAAAGGGTGGGGAGGAAAGGATTTAGGGTTTAGGGTTTAGGATTCAGGGTTTAGGGTTGAGGGTGAGCATGAAAGGTAAACTGGGGTTTATACAAAGGATTTGTACTTGGAAATGTGTTTTCTTCAACTGTTGCACTCGCAACATCATCAATTCCGGGTTCAAGAACGCCCCCAAAAAGCGGCCCACATAGGGTACCTTCCTCTCAAAGAAGGGTTCCATGCTATTTTAACATGGATAGTATCCTACAAGTCCATGACCCCTTCGGCCGCAACGACCTGTTTAACCAGTTAAACCTTAGGGGCTACTTACTGGCTTTTAGTAGGGAATCTGGGAAAACAGCATGTAGGCGTTACAGAGGTATATTCCCTTATATATGCCCTACTAAGAACCAGTAAGTTAAGTCCCCTTGCTTCCTGAAGTGACTACTTAGGATGCTGTTGTCTCGATTGTGTCTCATAAGAAGGATGCCTTCTTGTCTCCAAACAAAAGAGAAAAGAAAAAGACTCCAAAAACTAGCCAATAGTTTCTTCAGAAACACTCAAGACTACAGCCCTGAAACCTTTACTATCCATGCCACATATCCGGTGCTCATTCTTGAAAGCCCCAAGAAGGATCCATAGCCCTTCGAAAGCAGACCCCCCACCCAATAATAGTGACTATGAGGGATCATGGTGATTGTATTAGGGTCCTCGCATATTCCTATTATACCACTACTACAGAGTGTGAGGGAGGTTACCCTAAACCCTGAACTAAAAACCCTAAGCCCTATAACTCGGGATCTTCCCTAGGGTGGATCTTGCGCTAGGAGGTCATACCCCAAACCCTGAACCCTAAACCTTCAAACCCTACACCCTAAAGTTTGAACCGGGTGGGGGGTCCTCCTAACATATAGTTCCCCGTAATTAAGTGGATAGAATATGGGGTATATGGGGACCTTATTATAATGAACCCAAAGCCATATTCTATCTACTTAAGGGGGACTATGAACCCGAGACCCCAGACCCTAAACCCTAAACCCTAAATAGTAGTTTCCATTTTCTTTTCCATTATCCCAATATAACCCTACTATTCTATCTACCTAAGGGGGACTCTAGACCCTGAACCCTAAAGCCTAAACCCTAAACCCTAAATAGTAGTTTCCATTTTCTTTTCCATTATCCCAATATAACCCTAGACCCTAAACCTTAAAGCCTAAATCCTAAACCCTAAACCCTAAACTCTATCTACTTAAGGGGGACTACAGTCGTTGCCTTTAAAGTAGACGAGCCGAGAGGCTCGAACTTTTGGCGTCCAAGCGCTGGCAAAAGGCACCTTCCAGCTCAATGTATTTAGGGTTTAGGGTTTAGGTCCAGGGTCTAGGGTTTAGAGTTTAG
>CAJNIZ010044503.1:5132-17049 GCA_905231905.1 Symbiodinium pilosum | reverse complement strand
TGGTGCCCTGACTGGACGTTCCCAATCTTGAGCAACGATCTTGTCTGGGCCTGGAAGCTTGTGCTCAGCAGAATTCCTGATCTGAAAGCAAGTCCTGGAGGCCTTGAGAAGCATCAGAGGCCTTGGAAGAATCAATGAAAGCGGAAGGCCTCCAGATCCGTTGTAAGGCCTGAGGCCCTGAGAGGCGTGGGAGGTTTTGGAGGATCTGGGAAAGCTGAAAGGCTCAAAACGCCCTCCCTGAAGGCCTCGATTTGGAAGGCCCTAAAAGGCCCGCCGCAAAGGTTTAAGCTGGGAGGCCCTGAAAGGTCCTGGGAAGCCCTGCAAGCTTTGGTCAGGCCCTGAAAGAGGCCTCAAAAAACCCTTGAGGGCCCTAAAAGGCCCATCCAAAAAGGACGATTTGAAGGTTTGGGGTACCTCCTTCTAAGGGCGACCTGACGGGTTACTCGCCAGCGGCTTGCCGGGCTTACCGCGCAGCCCACAGGGAGCTCTGTCGCCCGCCGGAGGGCTTTAGGCTCCAGAGCTGCCTCGCCTGCCGGCTTCGGAGCGTTCGCCCTGCTCGACGGCCCCGGGCTCACTCAGTTTAGGGTTTAGGGTTTGGGGTTTGGGGTTTAAGGTTAGGGTTGAGTTTTAGGGTTTTAGGGTTTAGGGTTTAGGGTTTAGGGTTTAGGGCAAGGGCTCCAATGTAGTTCCTTTTGGGGTTTGTTATGGATGTTTTTGGGAAGGGATTATAATATACCACCTGAAAAGAAACTACATAGGAGGGTTTGGGTAAAGACACAAACAGAGATTAGAGCTAAAACTGTGTAGTAATGAGTCCAAGTGCAACCAAGGACTTGTAGGCAATCGATGCTGCAAACATTACAGCTACTGGACTTTCTACGGAAGATGTAAATGACCGATGCATGTAAGCCTAAACCCTCCGAAAGGGTCGCATCAGCACCGTCGTGACCAACAGGCTGTTACCTTCTTACGTCACTAGCAGCAGCAGTTCCCTCCCCTCCAGGAACCCGAAATAGTCGCAAAACCACTAAAAAGAGCAACAACAAGAACATGCCCCCCACCATGGAAAGAAATGACAACAGTGCAGTCTTCAGCACACAAGATGATGGATGAATCCAGGGTCTGAGGAGCTTAACGGGGTCTATAGAATCCCAGCATGGACCCATCTAACCTCTCAAATCGCCATGTGGGCGTTTCAAATTTTGTAGGGGGAGGGGGGGGGGGCGGGCGGGCTTTTATATTCCCCAATGTACTCTAGTCTTTATTACAATAACACTCGAAGAAGGGAAGACAATTCTTGGAAGCCCAACCCATATAGGCTTTAGGGATTAAGGATTTTATTTTCAGTGGGGGGCCCCTTACCCTTTACCCTAAGTGGCCCTAAAACCTACACGCTACGCCCCTAAAAACCCTAAACCCTGAACCCTGAACCCTAAACACTAAATCCTAAACCCTAAATAGTAGTTTCCATTTTCTGTTCCATTATCCCAATATAACCCCAATATAGCCTCCATCCGACAGGCCTCCGGTGGAGGCAGCGTCCGCTGCTTCTTGGCCGGAGGCTCCAGGTCCGCATCTCCCGAACATGTGCGAGCAATTCATTTGGAGTTTAGGGTTTAGGGTTTTGGGGTTTTGGGTTTAGGGTTTTAGGGTTTAAGGTTTAGGGTTTAGAGTTTTAGGGTTTAGGTTTTGGATTTTGGATTTTGGATTTAGGTTTTAGAGCTCAGGGCTCGGGGTTTAGGAGTTGCTGTTAAGGAACTTAGATTAAGTTACCACACCATGGGTAGATAGCAAATAGTAGGTTTCCTTATTATCTTTCCTTATTATCATAGCTAAACTTAAGATCCTCAACAGCAACCCAGTAGGGCCAACTAGAAGGTTTGCAAGGACCCCCCAAGTATCCATCCATGCTGTTTTCTTTGTTTAAGGGTTTAGGGTTTAGGGATCATGCAGGGTACTTGGGCGGTCTAAGTGGGGTGTAGGGTGTAGGGTCTAGAGTGTAGTGTAGGATTTCATGGATCAAGGTTTAGAGTTTTGGCGTATAGGGCTCGGGGCCAACGCGAACAAGGATTCTCAAAAAACTTTCTGGTGGGCTTCATGAAGCTGAAATGGTTTCATCGATTTTTTGCTCAAACAGCTACCCCAAACACACAGTTTGACAACGCTGCATTCTGGACAAAAAATCCGGGTCGTAGCTAGGAATGCGCGGGAGCTCGGCAATCTGCGCGGGGCTCTTTAGGTCAATAGACGTTTGTCCTAAACAAATGGACTCCCAAAGACAAAGAGGGACCCTAAAGTTTTGGAAGCCCTAAACCTGAAACATCCATAACTATCTCTACAGCAATGACTCCCTAACCATCCTTCCATGACCCTCTCTACCTCTACATCCCCTTTAAAGGAAGGAACCCCCCAAGTGGAAACCTCGATGTATATGAGCTATAGTCTAAACTCCTGGTATCCCCCTTAATAACCTCTATAGTAGGCCCCTATATAATCCCCTTTAAGGAGTTTAGAGTATTGCTCATATAGGGGCTGCATAGGGTCCACGCTTCCTTCACCTGGCCCAATGGCAAGGCTCAAATTGAACAAGGAAAAAGGAAAATAAGGACCCTAAACCCTAAACCCCACGTAGGGACCTAAACGGCCTAAATGACTAGCATAGGGTTTGGGCGGATGTTGTGCTACAATTGTATAAGGTCTACACAGGGCGGATATGGGTAGTTGTTCGGGCGTCTACATGACATTGAGTTTGTTTTGGGGACAGGAGTTCCCTGGTGAGAGCGCTTCGGGTTCAGGGATCAGGGCAGAGTACGAACTGCGAAACGACTCGGCCTAAACTGAAAACCCAAGATACCCGTATACAACCTCTGTCCCCTATTTTGTCAGTGCAACCCTTAAGCCTGCACAGCATGTGGCCTGCATCTGATACCTGACTCACCGGCCGATGCGCGAAAGCATGCACCACATGAGTTCGCAGGCAGATGTAGCAACGAAACCTGAAGAGCTGGGCTTTAGCAAGGCTTCAGGGTTCGGGTTTAAGGTAGGGTTTAGGGTTTAGGGTTTAAGGTTTAGGGTTTAGGGTTTAGGGGGCCTGAATAATCCCCTCCCCTAATGTTAAACCCCCAACCCCCCTGATATTAAATACTCCCATGCGAGTATTTACTTTTAGGGAGGGTGGGGGGGGTTAATACTAGTGGGAGGGGATTAATGAGAATGAGGCCTTGGGGTACATTGCACTGTAATTCTGCAAATTTTGGGCTATTTGAAACAATATTGGTAATTGTTTACGCTTCTTCATGAGAGTTTACGGCTTCTTTTTGGAGCTGTGAGATCTTCGGCTGAGGGCTTAGAGCTGCAACAAGTTCACAGCCATTATCCATAAGCAAGCAGCACAAACTCAACCAAAAACAAGTTGTAGGCCTGAGAACTTCTGTACTATCTGAAGGAGTTTTCATAAATGGGGGGCCCCAATATCAAACCCAATCGGAAAGGCGTATGGCGCCGAAAGCTTAGCAAATCTGGTTTCTCAGGTTTTTGTTGCTGGATTTCATGCCGTTAGGTTGCGCGTGTTGTTCGCACGCTGTTGCGGTCTGCGCAGCTGCAAGGAAACAAAAACTCATGAAACGCACTTAAGCCCAAACTAAAGGTGCTTGGGGAAGATAAATTTCTATAAGTCTCAACCCTGAAAGCTAAACCTTGGACTCTAAACCCTAAACCCTCAACCCTAACTCCTAAACACTCAACCACGAAGACATCAGGATGTAGGGTTTAGGAAGGGTTTAGGGTTTAGGGTGTCTAGGGAATTTTTGAAAAACTCCCACACACACACACCTGCTTCAACCTCTAGATTTGCGCAGCGGGACCCTCCTTCAACTGACCCAAGGATTTTGGCACCCCAAGCTCGGAAAATGATGACCCGACAACAGCCATGAGTATAGTCACGGGTTGTTCGTTCAATTGTGGTACCTGGAGGAAGAAGACACCGAGAATCTATGTGGATTCCCACAGAACTACAGAGCCTTCCTTGCGGATCCTATAGGTGTTCGTTGAACAATTCCACCTCAAGTGACACCACCTCACTGATAGCTCAGACGGTCACTAGTAGACAGCAATCATCTGATAGCTATATAAGAGCCACTAATATCCCCCCTATTGCAGACTACTAGTAGGTGGGGGATATACCCAACTGAGTAATTTTTTTTGGTGGTTGAACCTAGTAAGATTATATTCCTTATACAAAATACTATACCCCAAAAGGAGGATAGAATCTTACTCTATATTGGGTACCATAATACCCCCGAAAAAAATACTACTCAAGCCTAAACCCTAAATCCCTAAACCCCTAAACCCTAAACCCCTAAACCCTAAACCCTAAACCTAATAACGGCCAAGAAGCATGTCAAATAACCCCTATGTAATCCCAGTTTCGATTTTCTTTTCCATTTGATTCTCCATTATAGGGCCCTAAAGCATGTATTATTGGGTACAAAATACAACTGACAACGGCCAAGAAGCATGTCAAGGTCTCCTTGTTCCACATTTTCGGAAGCTTCGCCTGCGGCTTGCCGGGGAACCACCTCCCAGCCAGCCAACGCCATGGCCTCCGCGTTGAGGGTTTAGGGTTTAGGGTTTAGGGTTCCATTTTGGGGATCCCCAGAATAAGGACCATAGTATTTTGGTGTCTATACTGGGGTTCCCTTATTTTGGGAAATTACCAGGTCTGCTGAGTGTTTAGGGCTTTGTAATGTGTATCCTGATCTGTCCTGCGGTTAGTGGAGGAATTCCGGCACCACCTAGAGTCTCTACATAACTGTAACTTTTAGGGATGACGGAATTTGGGGTGGAGAAAATCCCGCAAAGGAAATCCTTCAACAGCGCGTATCCCCGTGTAATCCCTATATATTGTGATCCCCATCACCCCTTTAGAGGGACGCCTATGAAACCGCAAGCCTTGGCATGGTCCTCCGACTCTTTGCCCCGCTCTGAAACCACCGGGAGGCAGTGAAGCTGCTGCCGCAGACCTACTTTAGCGGCCTAAGGTTTTAGGCTTCAAGGGCTAGGGTCACAACAATAGAGAATCAACAAGAAATAAACATGGAAAGTCAAATGCTAGAGGGACATCCTGAATAAATTTCGAGGTGTATTTGAGATACCCTGCACGATTATTATACCAGGAAGCTGGGGCCACAATATTGGTCGTCTACATTACTTTAGGGGTTCCAGGGTTTAAGCTGAAGTCGGTCCAAGGGTGTAGGGTGCAGGATTTGTGCGTTAGGAACCTCGGGCTTAGGGTTTACAGCATTCATGGGTTAGGGGCCTACATGCCTAGCACTTATATTACATCGAGCTTACAAGGGGACTGTCCGTAGGGCCGAATTCCCTAAACCCTAAACCCCAACCCCTAACAAAGAAAGGGAAGTGCCGGTTTTCAGTCAAAGCCTACAGGATGCAGAAAAATGACGACCGCTACTACAGGGTTTCGGGTTTAAGCTTCACTGTTGGAGATTCTGTAGGGGCTGTCGTAGGTATCCATTCCTCCATTCTGTACTGAAAAACTTCTGCGTTTAGTGGCTTAAGCAGCCAGAACAAAACGTGGGGTCTAGGATTCAGGAATGAGGGCTCGGGGCTTCGGTTTTAGGACTTATGGATGAAGTCCTGCCATTACATAGGTGGTACATAGGGCCTGTTTGTCGGAACTGATACAATCAAAATGAGGTTTTGAGGTATGTCATGCTCTAGTTTCACATTGGGGTTAGAAGGGAATATTGTCTGAATTCGCTACAGCTCTGGCACTAGTGTGGGATGACTGGAAAGTCAGGGAAGGTTCATAGGACTTGGTAACTATGTATAACTAGGTTATAACCTTAGCTTCAGTTGGGGTAGCCTAAACAAGTCCAGCTAGGGCGATTGTACTTCATTACCCTACACCCTAAACCCTAAACCCTAAACCCTACCCCGACATCATTAAAACAATACGTCTCAACAACACTCTCAGAGCTGCACGTCATAACCCAGACCATGATTAACAAACCCTCTCCCCTTAATAGGGATTAACGTGGGGTTTAGGGTTTAGGGTTTAGGGAATAGGGACCTGTAAAGGAGGGGCTTTACTCATCATGGGTCTACATCCTAAACCCTAAACCCTAGATAGTAGTTTCCGTTTTCTTGTCCATTATCCGTATATAATCTCTATATCCCCCTATATTAGGGTCTACATAAACCCTAAGGAGTGCGCAGCTGTGTTTGTTGAGTGGCTGACTTCCCAAAGCTGGAAGCTACTTCTAATACCCGAGAACCAAGTTCCTGAGGAGAAGCGAATTATACAGGGGATATATGGAGTAATATAGGGGTTATAGCGGGAGAAGGAAAAAATTGGAAACTCCTATAATATTCGAGGGTTTATATTGGGCTATAATGTGAGCGCTAGTCTGAACTCCTAGTATCCCTCTCGACAACCCCTATGAAACTCCCCCGTAGAATCCCCTTCATAACCCTCCTTAAGGAATTTAAACCATAGCTCATGTGAGCTATAGTCTAAACTCCTAATATCCCCCTTAATAACTCTTATAGTAGTCCCTTATATGATCCCCTATATAACCCCTTTAAGGAGTTTAGACCCAGAACCCTAGACCCTAAATCCTAAACCCTGAATCCTAAACCCTAAACCCTATATAACCCCTTGAAGGAGTTTAGACTATAGCTCATGTGGAACCTGTCACCCCTTAGGACCACAAGTCACTCGTCACTCGGCCCTCTCCCATGTGGTAGTTTCCCTAAATGACTCTTCCCAAAATGGGGGAAATTTATATAGGGCCCCGTATTATAATGGGAACCCAAATATAGGACCTAGTATTATAGGGAATTTAGACCAATACCCATGTACTAAGGCTGCCTGATCGGCGTCTGGCTACTTCCGCAGCGATTGCCTGCATCAACGAGGGCCAGTTTGGGTCATTTAGGGTTGTGTTCTATCAGGGTTGAGCTTTAGGAAACCCAACTACCCTACAACCCCTACATACCACAGTTCCCATTTAATTTTCCATGTTCTTTTTCATTTGATTCTCCATTATTGGGAGAATTTACCCCCTAATTTGGTGTTATATAACAACAGGACCATTACAAGACTACTAGCCCTAAACCCCAGGCTATACTGAACTTCATGGCAAGGGAGGAGGAAGCCATCTAATGCCCCGAACAAGACGCGCAAACCGGGCCGACCCTGGAGGATTTTTCTCCAATGATGGGACACCTTGGGGAGATACCAGTTTAGGGTTTTAGGGTTTTAGGGTTTAGGGTTTAGGGTTTAGGAATCAGGGTTTAGGAATTAGGGTTTAGGGATTAGGGATGAGGGTTTAGGCTTTTAAAGAATTTCAGGAATACACTACCATGTCCCTGACATCTTGAATCAAATCACAGGAACTGCTTGGGAGATGCTCACTTGCTCACTTCTACATTATTCACATCTGTCTTCTAAACGCCCCAGGGACCATAACTTTGACAACCCACCATAATCATAAAATCTTTGGGGGTTGGGAAGTAAGGTCTACGGCAAGTGTCGGTGTTTATTGGGTGCTTGGATCAGAGCACTACTGTGCATACTGAACACATTGCATGACCTGAGTATGTTAAACACCGCAATTCCCAAGGAATGAGGTACTTCGGGTCATTCGGTAGGATCTATATTCTACATCATTATAAGGGTTGAAATGGGATTTCTCAAACTGCTGACTCGGAATCTGGGGTACACAAGGAGTAAGAGGAGATTCTGCGATTTTAGAGACTTGGGTTTAGGAAAAGGATTGCGCGAAGTATGTTGCGGGGCGGGTGGTTGCAGATTACTTTTCCAAGTGTAAACGATAAACCCTAAACCGCGGACGTGCAAAGGGGTCGAAGATCAGGGTTTAAGGCTTGGTGGGTCCAAGGAAATCGTCATGAGTTTGTTGGGTTGCTGTTCAGGAGTTCACATTAAATTACTGGTATAAGGAAAGCCTATTCTTCACAATATACCCATAATAAAGTAGCTTGTACCCTATACCCTATACAACCATTTCATTCAGTACATACCCATGCTATGGTAATCTAATGTCAATTCTTGAACAAGAACCCAGCTTTGTGAACAGTGTTCTCTAAGGCTTCAAGACGCCATCAGGGCCGGAGCTGCACAATAAATCTGTTGAGCAGCAAGAGCGACTCAGGGCCGAATGTTTCTGTAGATTCCAAAGGTTTAGGGTTTAGGGTATCACAACCACAAGTTAATTTTTGAGTCCAAACATCTACACCCGGACAGGAATGCAAGGTCAGGGGTCAAGGGACAGGGTCTCGCTTGCGGGGTTGGGGCTCAGAATGCAACACCCCTAAAACCTAAACCCTAAACCCTACAAGTCACATGTGGAAGCCCTACGTCCCGATGTTTTGCTGAAAATTGCCTCGTCGGACTGACGTAGCGGATCATGCAGCACAACCTGCCGTCAAGACTGAGCAAAGGGGGGTTTCGGGTTTAGGGGCTTTAGAGTGCGCATTATGACCATGCTTACGCAGACTTGATGGGATACTATCAGAGGTCAGGGGTTGCTAATGTGTAGCGGAGAAGAATGTGACCAAGAATCCTCAGAATCACCCCCTGAAAAGCCAGCCAATCTCCCCAACACCTGATAAATCCTGTCCCATTGTATTCTGGGGTTTGGGGAGGGTGGGGTTATTGCTACGAAGGGAAGACCGCGTGGAGGAGCGGCTTAGGGAGCCCTAGTTTATGGCATAGGGGTTTAAGGCTTTTGTAAAGGCCCCGGTGGAGGCCATCATCCATACAAACCAGTTACCGCTACATAGGTTGAGGTCAGGTGAAGTTGCTGTGAGTTGCCGCGAGTAGCTAAAGCCTGAAAATCGGATCCGTAGTCCAATCCCGAACCCCCTCTTCCATCTTAGAATATGCCGAACCCACTTTAGGTTGGACGATGACTCTGAAAAAGAAGAGGATACCTCAACCCCAAAACCCCCTTAACTCCTAGACCCAAGATGAGGACTCTATGAAAACCAGGGATACCGGAGGAGGAAGACGACTCCTTGCCGCTGCCTTGTGCACGGCAACTAGTGTGGAGTGGCCCTAGTAATAGAAGAGCGGTAGTAACAAGAATAGCAGCAACAACATTAGGAATAAGAGCTATTATAACAGCAATAGTAATAATGGTAATGGCAATATCAACAGTGATAGTAAAATGATAGTAAAAATAATAGCAATAAGAATAGCGATGCTGGCAGTAGTAATAGTAGTACCAATCGCAATAAGAATACTACTCGTGATCAAAAAAAAAATGACAATAATATTAGTAATGCTGCCTCTTCACCAGCCAAGCCCTTCATGTCCGCAGCTGCGTTGACTACCGCTCGCCTGCGCTCCTCCATCCGCAAGTTGCCAGTCTTTCTGTGCAGCGAATGCTGAATCACCACGTGATAGGCTGGGCTTCATGCAGATGTACCCCAAGTGACCTGGCAAGTTTCCAACCTTTTGATCCACTTCCCTTTTCAAAGGTGTAAGGTTACTCCAGGTAAGTCTTCATGTGGATGGAGGAAAACCTGCACCACCCTACACACCCCCTACAGTACTGGATATCCAGGATCCGAAGTATCCGAAGTGGCGCATGATTTCCCATCCACCGTAGCTCGATACTCGCTTGCGTAAATAAATGCGGCTGCTCATATGGATTGCTTCTTGGAAATTAGGGGCTACTGTACCTTAGGGAACTTAGAGATGTGTGGAGATTACACAGGAATTAGGTTGAACGGCCAAAGCGAAAGCGAGTTCCTTTGTCACGGCCGTCGCTGCCAAGACTGCAAGACATGGTTCCCAGGCTCCAGCACCCAAATGCATGGCATAGCGGATGCGATGCCTCCAGCGGCTGCCGCGGGTCTGGGTTGCTGTCGGCAAGCTCGGGAACTGTCTGGCATACTAGCCTCCAGCTCCCAGCCAGATGTACAGCATCAGACGCCACATCTTGAAGGCATCCATCACGTCCCCATTCTGCGCAAGCAAACTTGCTTTCAGGAGTGGTGGACCAAGAGCCGGTGAGTAGCTCCGCCAACAAGCGTTGCTTCATGCAGATGTACCCCAAATGACCTGGCAAGTTTCCAACCTTTTGATCCACTTCCCTTTTCAAAGGTGTAAGGTTACTCCAGGTAAGTCTTAATGTGGATGGAGGAAAACCTGCACCACCCTACACACCCCCTACAGTACTGGATATCCAGGATCCGAAGTGGCCTACTGTACCTTAGGGAATTTAGAGATGTGTGGAGATTACACAGGAACTAGGTTGAACGGCCAAAGCGAAAGCGAGTTCCTTTGTCACGGCCGTCGCTGCCGAGACTGCAAGACATGGTTCCCAGGCTCCAGCACCCAATGCATGGCATAGCGGATGCGATGCCTCCAGCGGCTGCCGCGGGTCTGGGTTGCTGTCGGCAAGCTCGGGAACTGTCTGGCATACTAGCCTCCAGCTCCCAGCCAGATGTACAGCATCAGACGCCACATCTTGAAGGCATCCATCACGTCCCAGCGTTGCTGTGGGTAAAGTTCCAACACATTGCCTTTAACCTACGGACCTACGGATGCCTGACAAAGCTCGGCATAAGCTGTATACAGTCTTAGGATTGAGTGTACAGTTCCATTGAAATCTTTGATCACTCGGGTATTTTTGCAAATAGCCACCCCCCAACCATCAACCACAAACGCTGGAATTTTTCGAGGGTGCCCAGGAACAGACCCACCCTTCGACAAACCCCAAAATACAATCCGACTGGAGATACAAGCGCTGGGGTTAACACACCTCAATCGGTAAACCCTAAACCTCTAAACCTTAAACCCTAAACCCGATTTTACCTGGCAAGAAACTGCAACCGCTGCGAATGAGGTCAAACCCCCGCCATCGGAACCCAGACGCCCGAAACCTCTGACGCTTGCAGCTCTCAAAAACAAAGTAAGCCAAAGACATACCCAATGCAAAAACAGAGCTAGTGTACTTGTGGTGGTCTCGATACGACTCCCAACTAACAAACATACCAAATCCAAAAGTGCATTGGCTGATACAAGTACCCCATAAATCTAAAGTACTTAGATCTTGCCCCCGAGCGCTGCAAGGTCTAGGTGGAAATATCCGAAAAGCCGTGCGCTTCTTCAGGTCGATGTAATTAGGGACATGAGTGCTCCTTTAGGACTTTGAGAAATATCCATCCCCTGCACCCATCCCCAGTACACCCTCACAGACCTCGACACTCCTCCATGGGCAGAAGCTGTTGTGAGTGTGCCTTGGTGTGGAAAGTCTTTAGGATTTGACATGACGCTTAGGGCTCCTTACGCGATGTAAGGCAACCCCTAACCCTAAACCCTAAGGATTCAACCGTACAATCTCAACATCCTTGCCTTGAGTTCTACGATTCAACCCTACAAGAGCCTGAACAATGTATGTGTGTGGGGGGGGGTTTCCCAAATTGTATCGGGGCCCCCTTATTTAGGGAAACTGCTATATGTAGTCGCCCAGGTTCAGGGTCAGAGCATACGGTGCAGGATTTGGTCCTGCAACAGTACCCGGTACCCTTAAACGTGCGCATTTTACAGGTCGAGAGAAAACCCTTTCAGCCAGTCTGAGCCCTGAAGCCACATGTAAACAGCAAAAGAAACCCGGACATTTGGGGTTCAGGGTCTAGGGTTGAGCCCTTAACCCTAAACCCTAAACCCTAATCCCTAAACCGTGGCTCCAGACAGCTTGACAGTCTAGACTTTAGAGTTTGTGGTGGGGATTCCTTGTTCCCGGAAGTTCTTTCCTATATAAGCTGCTGTCTAAACTCCTAGTATCCCCCTTAATAAGCCCTATAGTAGTCCCCTATATATCCCCCCTTTAAGGAGTTTAGACTATAGCTCATATGATCTGGG
>CAJNIZ010044502.1:0-49754 GCA_905231905.1 Symbiodinium pilosum | reverse complement strand
TGTGCGCCATGGCGCCCAGCCCCCCCGAGCCCTTAACTTTGGCTCTCGAGCCTTGAGGAGGCTCTGTAATGGAGTGAAGCATCTATCTGCGAAGAGCTTCAAAGAGGATCGAGAAAGAGCGGCACCCAAGCGCAAAGATCCAATCCCCTTGCGGAAGATGTGAAGCGGTATGTTTAACTTTCTGTGCCAACACACTAATGCTGCTACATGGCTCGCTTTTGCGAGGATGAGCAGGGCATCCTTTGGATGCCTGCTTTCAATGCCTTCGTAGTGCCCGAGCTGTCCAAAGTTTCTTTGCATCTCTTTGCATATCCCCCAATAACTATGGCTTGGCAGATCTTGCTCAGTTGCAGCTGACAGGCATGACTCATCTGGCAATTCCAACCGAATGTGGTGAAAGGGGCGGAGGCATCTTGAGTCCCACGTGAGCAAAGTGCTTCTCCAAGCTCTCACGCCTTAGCAACACTAACTGGCCGTTGTAACCAGGGATCTTGTGAAGCCCATTTGTTGCGAAAGTTATCATTGCAAACCACTTATTGCGCTCAAAAAGGTCACCCCTTTTTTGTAAGCTACTTGCGCTCAGAAATGCTGCCAGCACCATAGCATGTCACTTGCAATCACGAAATACGCGTGGCAGGATGCGTGTTAAATGCTGTGCATGATAGCATTTCAGCATGAATCAGGGCTTGATCTTCAGGCCTGTGATTTTGAGATCTTCCATGGTGTCAGCATCTCCCTGAGTTCAGCACTTCTTTTTGGCTTGCCTCCAGGCTTCCTTCCGCTCTCGCTGGGCCTTGCAGTCTTGATTCAGCAGACAAGGCAGCTGAAATTTAGTTATGACGCCAACTCTGAACAACCGCTGGCAAGCATCCACACGTTCTTGCATCGTTGGGCACATGATGCCACCTGTACGTGTCATGCCTGGTTCAACTTCCGGCCCACATCTCGCAAATGACGTATCTCCTCTCAAAGGTTGCATAACCAAGCAAGACATCCAAGCGCAGACTTCACAAGTAAATCCCAACCTCACAGCCTCACAATGATCTCAAGAAAGACTGTCGAGACGTTGTCTCAGGCACTTGCTGACAGGACTGAATGACAGCGGGAAACAAACATGAAGAAAGCCACAGACCAGGGCAACCGCAGTGAACGCAGTTGTAAGACTGATGGATATCTCACAACTGGACGCTGCTGGTCTGCACAGAGACCCCTTTGTGCTCTACAGAGTAGTATCAGGTTGAGTGTTGAGTGTCTGCCGTCAAGTAGTGGCACTGATCGCTTATTGATGGGACGTGGACATCAGATGGCAGTTTGGGCCTTCAGTGGGATTCTAAGCTTGAGATTGGTCGATACCTGTGACCAAGGCATGAGAATCGCTGGACAACGATATCGCCATTCTCTCCTTGCGGATTTCACTGGAGTCGTCGCAGCGTGCCCTCTGCTGGCCTCAGGCTGCCGGACCACTCGCAGTTGAAATGTCCCAAAGACTACGAAACCCCACAGAATGATCACGAAAGGTTTCTGGTAAAGAGAAAGCGTGGAAATTACACATGGCAAGCACCCACCGAAAAGTAATTCCAACTTCTGATCCGCCCTGTGTCTCCAACTCGCAACAGCATGCAGGACGCCCTAAATGGAGCTTCACTCAACTGGACTACACATTTCCCAAAATGGCCCCGCACGCTGTTGTTCCTGCCGCCGCTCAAAGAAGTCCAACTTCTGCCTCTCACGCTCCTCGTTGCCTGAGAGAACCTGTCAGATACACAGCATCTTAGGCTGCAAGATGCCAAAAAAAATGAGAAAGCACCATTCACAGTCCAGCTTACAAGCGTTGCCAACAGAAAAGTGACTCTGTCCTGAGCAGAGCTTACTGTTGCAAGAATCTAAGAAACAGCACACAAGACAGGGCAGGTCTACATTAAGGGAGCTAACACATGCTGCAGGCGATGAACACGGCACGAACATGGAGGTAGTTCCAGATTCTGGCTCAGTTGAGGATTCCCATGTTGGTATCTTCCCTGCCATGTTCAGATACTCGACCAAAACAGGCCCACATTTTGGAACAACTCCAAAGTGAGACTGCTAGCAGACGCACTTGATTTTCGGCAGCATCTGCGCAAGACCTCTGACGTGTCCTCGATGCGATCGTACCACTCTGAGGAACCACAAACTCAAAAACATCTTGCATTTCAGAAAGAGCCTCAAGCGGCAGCCGTGATCTCCTCAGGCACCTCTGGGGTAGCCTGCGGGCTTGCCGCCGCATGCCACGGGCGAGCCCAAGACGGTCTTGCAGTCCAAAGCTCCGGCCTGAACTCTTAGCCAAAAAAAGCAGTGCAAAGCCGAATCAAAGAAGTCGCTGACAAAAGGATTCATGCCCAACCTGCGGACAGACCCGGAATCAATGCAAAGTCTTTCTGCAGAGGTTCGTCGAACTGCGTGTCGCACTCACATTCACCGCCGCCAGTGGCACCGGAAGAGCAGCCAGGAGCTCTGCGCACTAAATCCACCACACCAGTCAATAGGCCACAACTCGAGGCAGCAGAGCTCAGCAGAGCTGGGCAGGGAATGCAAGGACCCAGGGAGGAAAGATGGCCACAAAGCAAAGCACAAGAGTGTTGATGAGTGTTCTGCCCTATCTGGAGGTCATTAAGGGCCCATGAGTCTATGAGCACTCTGGCAAATTTTGCCACTCATGCTCTGATTGTCCGAAACCCCCTGCTTGAAACTTGATCCCCTGGCTTTCTCGGGAGCTGCATGATCCGCTCCACTTGGCTTGCGAGAAGGGACTGCTTGGGAGCCTGGAGCCTGCAAAGCATCTGGCCATGATTCGAAGCATTTCTGTCACAGAAGCGGAGCTCACAAGGGAGCCCGCGCGGTTGAAAAGAGGGAAAGTCCTTGTATTGCTTGAGCCGAGCGCTTCAGCAGAAGTTACTGAATCGGCGGATCAATTGCGCCGAGCCTGTTCCCGCAGAAGCCCGATCAGTCCCATGGCCTGGTTGTACTTCAGGCGCCAGCGGAGGCGTTCCTCTAGGAGTCGGCTGGCCATCCTGCGGGGAAGATCAAGGCTCTTGCCCCAACAAATTCCCATGCCCTGTAGCCCTGCCTCCACTTGATTGCAGCCTGCTGCTCGAGGACCCACTCCTCTCAAAGTGATCAAAATCGCACACACGGCACGGTGTCTGGAGTCCTTCAGAGCCCGGTCGTGTTCCACACTTTTCGAGAGTACCTTTGAAAGCCACGGGGTTGAAAGCTCTCAGGCTGTCTCAACCTGGGCTGCAGTGTCACAGCAATGTAAGGGCCTCTGTGCGATGAATTTCGAAGTCGCGCTTCGTGCCGAGCACCTTATCCCTGGCCGCTTCCTGGAAGAACGGCAAGCTCGCTGGAGCACTCCTAACCTTCTTATATAACGTAAAAGCTTATAGAACAAGCTTGTCCAGGCAAGGCATGGCAATGCAGCCTCCCGATCCGCATGGCTCACTCGCGACGTGGTCGAACCTGCGTTGAACCGTTTGTACCATCAGGGCACTGTTCCAACACTTCTTCACTTGTGGCCGTTGTGGCATGTTGTGGCTGTTGACAGAAGGTTACAATGAAGGTCAGCTGCGGTAGTCCCAAGCCCTTCGCGCATTGTCGACCCGAAGCCACGACTGGATGTGGCCTTGTCAGACCTTGCTACAACGCGAGCTTGCAAAGTGAAAGGAAATGCATCTTACTGCCAAGGACGCAACCCTAGTCCCATCCTTCCACTCATGGAGAAGGGCACCGCAGCTGGGGTGGCGCCACGCCGGGGGCGCGTTGGGTCATCCTGGCAAGCAGAAACTGTCACGGTCACGCGAGCCAGCTTTTGCACCACAACATCCAGGGATCCAATCGCCGGCTGCTGTCCTCCATAGAGAGCTGATGCATCGCTTCTCGCAGCTTCGTGGCCTTGCAACACAGACATGCAAGACGTGGTCCCCAGCATTGCGTAAGCTGTTAGGTCTACGCTGCCTGGATATGTGTTCCTCCTATAAGGATATCCGGGATGCACTTCTGAGTTTCCGCTGCCTGCCTCGTACTTCTCCTCATCCTCGATGATGAGGCCTGGCCGTTACGTGGCATGCCGCAAACAGTGCCGTCCCAGCAATGCAGTCACTGCAACCCTTGACCAAAATCTTACGCCCAAGGCACGGTCGAAGCACTCCGTGGCCATGTCTGCCCGTCGTTGCACTAGGCGCTGCTGCTCCCTGAGCAATGGAAGCCAGCTTGCAGATCCAGTTGATTTTGCTGCAGCTTCTTCTGAGCTTCTTGCTCGAAAAACTCCTTCCTCCATTTGGCCCTGGGCAGGTGGAACAAGAAAGCCTTTGACAAAATCTCCAATATCACGCCCATTGACATGGCAAAATTGGTTCGTAGACTCTCATGGGAAGGACAACTACTGCAACATTGAGACGCGAATCACACACTCCACAGGTGAAACCGAACGGTTGAACACGAACGCAACTAGTCTTCTTGAGCAGCTCAAGGCAGACTTGCCGTTAAAGCATGTGGGGCGCGCCCAACTGAACGGGAAGGATGGCCGAGTATAGGGGTGCACTCAAAGCCCACAGAACACAAACATGTGGCAGTTTTGTCTTATGGATGCGGAATCAAGTGTAGAATCGGTGTGCCATGCGTGCCAAGCCCAGCGCTCAATCTTCGGATAGACGAGGTGAAGCTCTGCACTTTTCCTTGCGAACTCCTAGCGGAGACAAAAGGGACAGGGATTGCAAGCAAATTCCCTCTAGGCTTCGGCTCCTCGTCTGCCTGGTTGACGCGGGGAGCTGACTTCAGGCGGTGGACGAGATCTGCGAAGAGGTGCCAGGAACCACACGTGGCAGACAAGTTCACGCGTTGCACGCAAGGACCGTCCCTCCCTCCACCTCGCAGTTGTGATTCAGAGGCAGAGCGCTTGTCGGACAAACGAAGAGACCTGCAGTCACGTGTGTGATCTCAAATGGCTTCGATTGAAAATTGATGGCCTGAGCCCAGCGGAGGAAGTGGCACCACCAGGAGAAACCGGTGGCAGGGTGACCTTCCACAGGCCCCAGACACAGTGCAAATATCGGTGAACATGAACGCAGCAGACTCTGCTTCGGGAATGAATGGCTGTGTTTCATGAAGGCGGCTCTGACGAATAGTTCATGCTGATGTGCGACTCTCTTTGCATCAATAAGTCAGCATTTGGCCGAGGAACTGTTTGCAGAGTGGCTCTTGGTCAGGCAAAAGGAATGAGCGGACTGGTTCTTCAAAATCTACTTTGGTTACGAGAACTATCAACCTTATGTTCTTGGCGAAAGCCATCCATCACCACTGGTTCACTCTCATTCCGTACCAGATAAGCTAGGACAACGACCTCCGTGGCACCAAGGCCTATAAGGCCAGAAGACATCGGGCTCGCGGGAGGTGAGGCCTCTTGTGCTGGCATGTGCTAGCATGCAGAGAATCCATTTCGGGCGCAAGGATTCATGAGGGATATTCCCTATTAGAGGTGTGTCTTCAACACGATGCAATGCGTATGACGTATGACTCGCATGACTGAATGGCAACTTCACTGCACTTGGAACGCGCACTGATGCCCGGCTCTGCGAGTACTCATCCAGGACCTGCAAAAGGGATCCTTGAAGCTTTGTGCATGTGCATGCGCAAGAAGAACCCTAAGCCCCTTGTGCCAAAAAGCCCTTGAGGCTTAGCCCTATCCATTATCCCTATATCACCCAATACTATGTATTAGCTTCAATTTTCTTTCCATTATCCCTAGAAAATCCACATGAAATACCCCATTATACTATATAGTAGTTTCAATTTTCTTTGTCGTCATTATCCCCATATAACCCCCATGTAGTATAATCCCTGTAGTAGCTTCCATCTTCTTTTCCATTATCCCTATCTTACCATAATTCTGGTGCATACCCAGCTCAGGGCTTGGCCTTTCGGGACCCTCCCCTTAACAGGGATTCTAATAGGAAATACAGGGATGATGGAAAAGAAAATGGAAACTACTATAGAGATTATATTATACAGGGGTTATGTAGGGATGATGGAAAAGAAAATGGAAACTACTATACAGTATAATGGTGTATTTAATGGGGAGTATAATAGAGATCTGCTTCGATTCCCGCATGCCCGCCTCACGAAAGAAGCCCAGCGCAGAGGGATACGGCCTCAGTGGCAGAGAGGAAATGGTGAGTACGCGGCTCCCTTCGTGATATTTTTCCGGCAAAGGAGGCCTTTGCTTTTCACCACCTTCAGCCCTGCAATCTGATGCTTCATGGCCCCACAGCAACACAAGCTCTCTCAGCATCTCACGTCGTGGGAGCACCCGCCAGGCCGGGGTCCTCAGCATCATTTTGTCAGTATCACTTACATTGAGGCATATTGGTGTCACAAGGACAGGGACTGCCACTATTATACCACTGATGCTGTTGCTTTTGCGATCATTGCGGTTGGTAAGATTCTTGTTATCACTCTCCATCATGCTCATTAGTATCGGCAAACTATCTTACCTGATGGCATGCAAACCTCCCATCTCTTCTCAGGTGATCAAAAGCATCGCTTGGTGGAGGGCTGGAGGTCCACCTTCTGCCCAGTTCCTCAGGTGTGAGGCAGCCGTAATGGAACTCATAACACGGGAGCATTCCGCTCATGGTGTGTTCTGTTGTTGTGCGAGAGGGTGTAGATGCCAAAACATATCACGTGGGTGAGCCAACGTGCCGAAGGTAATGAAGTGCAGACTTATGCAACAATACTAACAGTTGCCAGAACTTCCTGCACACCACGTTTTGTTCCCAGCTGCTTCGCGGCCAACCACCCCTGCAGTGAGCCTATCCCCAGGTTCAAAACAGTTCTCCACAAACCATTGGCATGTTCAGGGATCGTGTAGGGGTTGTAAGGGATCATTTTGGGACACGTGATTCTTCCTGTGGCTGTCGGAAAACAGGAACAGGACGCCTTAGCTGTGCTTCCGCCTACTCCTTTGCAAAAGGTCTAAGGAAGGCAGCCATGACCGTGTCCCAGCCGCGTTTGCCACGTCTTTTGTTCTGGGACCCGAATGCTTCATTGAAGTAAGACAGAGCTCATCTGACAAACGTGGCGGCGGCTGCTGTCTATATAACATCTGTGAATCTGTGGCTGCAGCTACGCATTCAGAGCTAGTCCAGGTATCCCTGACCGGGGCCCACACGGTTGAAGGAGTTGGTGAAGATCCTTTTTCATGCCACGGCCAGATTCCTCAGCTACAACAAACGAGCATGTGTGCTATGTGTGCTTGCTCTGCATACGCCATCGATGTAACTAACAATTTTACTGCTGCGGCACAACACTTGGAAGAAGGCGGGGTTTCCCTGTCGGCTCCAGGGGAGAACTCTACTGAGCACTGCAGAAAGCCTCTAGACGTAGTCACCCCCGTGCATATGACATGCAGATTCTAGGTGCAATCCCAAGGTCTGCCGGCTCCACTCCACGGTCTTTGGAGCTCTCAGCTCCTGCCACAACTGCATCAATCAGCCCGCGTGACAAGGACATAACGGCCATCTGAGCCACTGTTAATCTCTGCAGTATGTCGCAAGTTGGAGCTAGCAATGTTGAGGCCACAAGGTTCTGTCAGGCACATTGTGCACATTGGCCAACTGTGAGCCAGATCCACCCAAATCCAATTTGTGGACAACTCATGCTGCTGCGCTGCAGGGCTTTGCTGGGCCCTGCACTGTCTGCTTCTTCTGCCAGCTCCATGATAACTTGACGCCTCAATGTGAGGCAAGCACGCGAGCAGTGCTTGTTGTGGTTGAACCAAGTAAAGTTATCTTCTTGTTGCAAGACCTACATTGGGAGCTATACAATTGCCAGCTGTCAAGAGCGCAGGCACCTGAAACTTGCACTCGCCCACACAAAGGTAGTGGCATGCTCAGAAAAGAAAAACAAATTCTTCCATTGATTCTCACCTGCCCCCAGACCACACGCATCCTAAAGGACTGGACGTCATAACCGTTATAACCCTGGGCCGCCGAACGTCTCTTTGGCAGCGTGGATCAAGTCCTGCCGGCGCGCCTGGCGGCCCAATCGCTCGACACACACAAACTCTGTGCAAGAGCTGGGCAACAACATCACAGCCAGGCTTTTGGCCTCCATGAAGTCATACCGGAGCTGAGCGACGCGTGGATCAAGTCCTGGGGTGCTGAGGGCTTGAGATGCAAGGATACAACAAACTCTAACCGGGCGAGCTGACCACCTGGCTGTGGCATTATGGCCCTGAACCCAGCCGGGTGCCTGGGAGCTGGAAGACCTCCAGTGGCTTGTAGGTCAGTTCCTTGGCATCAAAGGTACAATCAAATGGGTCCATACGTAGTTGTGTGGGAGTAGTCCCCTAGATAAAGTCGCATTCTTACTAGCTTTGGGTTGCTGACATCACTAGATTCTCAGCTTCTAGCTCGTGGCAAAATGCCCTGGGCATCGCAGGCTGCCAGGGACCGAGGGCTGCCGATCTGCCATGGCCGCTCATGTCGTCTTGATGTTCTACTCAACATCCTGCATGATCCTTAAGTACCTCATGCCTTGCGAATTATGGTGTAATTATGCTATTCTGGTATGTTAAAAATCGTGCAGGACGTTAGTGTCAACAGTAGAAACTTCCCATTGCAGAACGTATCGCTCCCTTGCTCCCGCGCCTGAACATCTGGATCGAACTCACGAAAGTCCTGCAAGGTTGTTACATTGCTCGCGTGGTCTTTCAACTCAATGCACCACCGCAGCAACATGGACACATCACGATTGTTTGCAGAGAGAGCACACTCTTCCATGGCGAGTTACAGATTGGCACGCTCTGCCAAACTTTTCTCACCCAGAATCAGTTCAAAAAGAACACCTACGCCCGACTTCTAGCAGCTGACTGGCCAAGCTGTGTCTTCGCCTCTCCACCAATAAATGTTAGCTACATCGAAAACTCCTCCAAGCTGCAGCTCCATGACCAATCCACGCTCAGGGAGCCGTCGGCACCCCTCTGCATGGAGGTGTGAGCTACTTCAATGACAAGCTTGCCCCAAGGACTTGCTGCAGGCCATGCTCGGCTTCTCTTTGTGTCTTATGCTCGACTTACCTTAGCCTTCATGCTGGCTTCTTTGATGTAAGCAGCTGCGCAAACCATGTGTGAGGATTTTCAGTAAATCACAAAGGCGTTGCTCAGGCGGCCAGGCACGCAATCTGCGTGGAAAGGAACTGCAGCAATCACCTTTTTATGCCTGTCGCTGCAAATTAAGGTACGCAACAAAGGCTGTCACTTGCCTCGGCTGGTCTTTGGGATGCCATCTTATCAGCAAAGGCCCCTATGCCCCCTCAACATGAAGCTTGCAGGGCGCACTCATGCGGTATAGCAAAGAGCCACAAACAGACAGGCAAGATGCTTATCCAGCGGCGAGTCCCCGCTGAAGCTTCCTTCTCCAACCTTGCGCTTTACCTCAAGAGTGCATAAGAACATACCACAAAGATAAAGAAAGCAAAGGGGCGAAGCAAGCCTGCGGATGTGCTTCTTATGAGGTGTGGTCTGTCATTCCGTCATAAATCCCAAGTTGACACCTAGTCTGACAGGATCCCACGGAAAGCATCAGGTAAGGTTCTGGCCAATCTGCAGTAATCCTCATCCTCCGAGGCCACCTGCTCAGCATAGTAATTCAGAAGACCACGCACTTCCACACAGCAAGGCCTTTACGCAGCGAGAGAAGGAAGCACAAGGAGCACTTCGAAAAAAGCATTACACAGAAACTCCTGCTCTTTTCCACCACATGATTGCTTGTCCAGGTGCGAAGGCTACAGGGAAAGGCTTCCTGTAGGCCAATCCAGAAAAGAGCCCCCGGGTGGGTGGGCGGGAAAATGCTGAGCAGCGGTGTTCCTCAAGCGTCGTTTCTAGTGCTCAAAAACTCCTGCTCTTTTCCACCACATGATTGCTTGTCCAGGTGCGAAGGCTACAGGGAAAGGCTTCCTGTAGGCCAATCCAGAAAAGAGCCCCATGAGCCCCATCAACGCACCTGGCTTACAACTGGTGAGCCCAAAGCTGGAACCAACATCTGCATGGGATCTTAGCTTTCGTCCAAGAGAGGGCGTGTTGCAGAATCGCTGAGAAACTCTGAGCGGCGCAAAGAACACGAGTCCGGGCCTCCAGAGGTAGATCAGAAATGTAGGTACAAGCGGTCACTTCTTGAATATATATTTCCATCACCTTCTGGGAAACCCATCGTCCTTTTCGCCGGACATACTCGCTGTCCTCAGTGATCTGCAGCAGGTAGGTGGCCCCTCCAGGGCGCAGCGAACCAAGGTCCAATGACCGTGAAGGCCGACGAGCTGTAGGTATGTAGAGTCTCTGCAAAACCTGATCGAAACGCCTTCGGAGTGTCTGCCCGGAGTGCGGCCAGAGAGGCGCTGGCTTAGGCAGCTTCTCGAAGGCAATCGAAATGACAGCCACGAGGTCGGACGCTTCGACGCGTGAACTCTGGTGCCTGGCGGCCCTGCCTCTCGTCTTTGGCTCGTTGATCTTGATGAGGATGTAATCCTGGGATCCAAGGGCGTCCGCAGGGAAGACAAGGTCAGCCCTCCTCGCTTTTGTGGCTTCGCCTACGCGTAAGAGCCCTCCAAAACACTGACCCATCCCCAGCAGAGGCAAGCAGAGAGGATCGAGACCAGGACGATGGCGGGTACTGCTATGTGGTGAGAGGACGGCTCCTCGGCCAACCACGTGTAGTCGAGGTCCCAGGCTGCTTGGCACTGTCGGCGCAAAACAGGCTTGAGGGAAGTCACTGCATTCACAGTCTCGCTGAAATGCCAGTAGGGGCGCCCAGAATTGTACAGGTCTTGGCCGTACGAGACCAGGAGCTCGACAAAAGCCTCGGCGTCAAAAAAGACCTTCCCAAGTGTCAGTTCAAGCGGAGCGCCAGTGGTTTCAAGGAGCCATTGCGAAAAAGCTGCGGTAAGCCCTAGCCTATTGGAGGAGGTTACGGGTTGAACAGGGCGGCCAGGGGCGAGGGGTGCCTAAGCTGCCTTTGGAGGTCAGCGGCATTACGAGGGCCTAGAGCGGCGAGACACCCTCACCAGGGAACCCCAACGTCTGGTCAAAACCAAGTGGGGGGGCTGCTTCTGCACGGGGTATGCGGGTAGGGACTAAACCATACCTAGAGTAACCAGGATAATCCCTAAGAGCCCTGAGGAGAACCCCAGGAGAAGAGTCAGCCTGAGCCAGTTGGCACGCGTGCGTGAGAGCTTCTGAAAGCCGATGGCCTGGAAGGCTTCAGCACGAGTGACCTCGTCAAGGAGAGAAAGGGGTACCGGTTGCCGTACCTCCTTGTCCCGGTGTTCAACCGGGGGAGGGTCAGCGCGCTCTCACTTTCGAGGACGTTTATGCCGTGGCAAGTCCAAGAGGCGAGGACATCCCAGGAGGAACTCGCGAGGACGTCATTGACAAGGAGGCTCTCCAAGCCCTCGGGCGAGGACTGCTCAGGTAGGCGTTCCTGCTGAAGGGCCTTGTGAAGGACGGAGGCCAGCGCAGCAGCGACGTTGTCGTGGTACGTAGCACTGCCCCTCGCATTTTTACCCTGGACAGGCACGTGGCTGTGGCCTCCAGGGCACTTGCGGTGGATGGCCCCGACATCGGCCCAACAAGATATGAACCCAAACTCTTTCTTGAAGCGGGAGCCTAGGCACACGAAGCGAGTTAGTCATAGCTCGTGTTGGCTTTCTTGGGAAACCTTGACGAAGGAAGCCAGAAAAACTTCGATCGGCGAGGATTCTCAATGAGACATGGCACCCCGAGTGAATGACAGAGGAAGATCAAGATCAGAGCTCGGAAGGCGAGCAGATTCCCAAGCCGGGTTTTTGGCTGCTTGCGGTCGAACCCGAGAGGGGAGGCATGAGACCTCACAGCGGGATGAGCTGCGATGGTGAACGTTGTGCAAGGCACTTCGATGAGCAGGCTGCGGAGACGGCCCCTAAGAAGGAGGAAAAGAATCCAGTCGAGGACATGGGACTGTCTCATATCGAACTGCTCACTCGTAGACAGGTCGATGGCAGGACCGACCCTCCAGCCCTCTGCACTAACAAGTCGAGAGACTTTCCCGGACCCCCCGTAGACCTCGATGAAGTCATAGTCAGTGCCTAGTTCTTTCGAAGGGGAGTACGGGCTCGGCAAGGGCCTGTCGAGTTGCTTGGCCCTCAGCAGAAGAGTCGGCCGGCTGGCTGACCTGACGAAGGGGCGTCTCGGAGGCCTTGGCAGGGGCTGTCTTGGCAATGCTTGTATGTGGCGCCTTCCTCCCAGCAGAGAGCCAAAGGAGCTCGGAGAGGTCAGCCCCGGCGCGAGTCTTACAGACGGCCCCCTGAGGAAGAGAGGCGTCGGTGCAGTAGGTGTCCTCATCAAAGGGGACGCTAAGGTCGGAGCAGATGATTGGGGCGAGTGCGGCGAGGAGACAGAGCTCCTCTGCTGCCTTCCTGGGTAAAGGCCGGAGAAAACTCCCAGAGGCATCGCCGTCGGCGGAGCGTCCGAGGCGGAAAAAGGTGTCGAAAACACAGGAGAGGCACTTCCTGAACTGAAGAAAGGAAACCCAAGACCCCGCCAGCATTGAGGCGAGCTCTTCGGTCACGGCAGGCAGGGCAGCAACCTGCAGGGAGATGTAGGCAAGTGAGAGGCGCTTATGAATGGGGGTGCCGACGAAGGTCCTGCACTCGGCACCGGCGGACAGATCAGAAAGGAACTGCGCGCCTGCCACGGTGAAGTCCACTGCGCCGAGGTTGTCCTTGGCGTCAGATCCTCGCAGGGAGGCTTGGGAGTAGGCCTGTTTTGCTGCAAGAACGCAGTGGCTGGCAGAAGAGCGGCGGAGAGCCTCGAGGAGTGAGTCCCCAGAAAGTCCAGAGCGGGGCCCAACTCGTCAGCAGAGATGGCGAAATAATCGTCGATTATTAAGGCATCATGCAGTGGTCCCGGCGCGGCGGGTCTTGCAGCAACAACACGAGTAGAGTCGCCAAGAAGGCCGTTGTTGCGAAGGAGGTTTTCATGACCCTGAGTGGCATACTCAACTCCACAACGGTCTCCCTGGCACAGGGATCCGAAGGCCCCGTGAACAACGGGGTCGGGCCCCCTGAAGCAGGCACTGCTTCGGGCAAGGTCATCCCCGCGCTGGTCGCGAGGAGCACTGGCACGAGAGGAGGCTTCCTCTAGGGCCGGCGGCAAGTCCAGAGGTGCCGGACAACTAAACTGAGAAAGGCGGAGGCTAGGGCCGATGCAGTTGGTAGCGGCCCGACTCCTAGTGACAGCGATCTGATGGTAAAAATCAGAGCGGTCTGTGCTGGCGCCAACGAGCACGCGTCCACGTGGACAGTGAAGTTGGGTGAGGCTGGCACCGGAAGGGAGGTCCTTAGACACGCCAAGAACACCCCCCTCAAGACTATTGGGGCCCCTACGGTCACCAATCATCCTATCCCTAGTAGCATCCTTAAACGACCCAAACACTCTGCAGAGCTCACGTGCTTCGCGAGGACCCGGGAACTCTCTTAAGAGTCCAAGGGAGTCCCAAAGCTGGCAGAGCTTCAAGGCCTCACGGCTGCTGTCACGGGAAGTGTCAGGGAAAGGATCATCCCTCGTGGCTATGCCCCGGAGCACCAAAGGCTCAAGGAAGGGCATCAGCAACTCAGGCTCGAGAAAGGGAGTGAGGTCCCAGTGACCAGTATCTGAGATTGCAAGCCTGCTGGCGTCGGCATCTCGGTAGGGTCGGAGCTCAGGTGGCCCTTCAGGGCGGTGCGGGAGAAACCTCTCGGCAATCGGGCTTCCAGGGTACAAAGTCGGCGGCAGGCAGCTCCTCACGCCGAGCAAGCAAGTGAGCTGACCGGCGGCCTGAGGCAACGACAAATGTGTCGACATAGCGACTACTCGCCTGAGCATCCTACGGAGCCTGTACTGGACCCCACAAAGCCCTCCGAAGTGCAGCAAAGGGGACCTGCTTGCAGTCGGCATGGAGGTGGTTGAGTGCCATGACGACGACATGCAAGACACGGTCCAGCAAAAGAGCCTGAAGGTCAGACCTGGCATGCTTGCGAGCCAGACTTCGGGACTCGCTTCTGAAAAAGGCCCGGCACGGGCACGGGAAGCGGGAACAAGGCGGTGCTAGGAGGCTGATCCTCCTGGTGGGCATTAACAGCAAAAGAAGACTTTAGGAACCTGGCAAAGGAGGTCCGCGTTGCCAGCAGCAGGCGCGGGAGCGCTGCCGCCCACTTGAAAAAACTTAATTTCCCGCGGAAGCAGGCATCGGGAAGAGCATCCGAACTGTCCGCTCCAGGGGGGCATGCAGTTGCACTTTCGGGACCGTGACCTACACTTTGGCGCCGGCAGCTTTCTTCTCGGCCCACAGTTTGGCACGGAGCTGCTTGCGCGTGAGGGGTTGTTCCCCCTCCTGCTCTGACGCCTCTGCCTTTGCCTTTGGAGGAGGTGCAAGGGGAGGCTTTGTTTTCGAGAACTCGGCCCTCGAGTTCCCGAACATACGCTAGAGTGGTGGTCACGAGCCTCTGATCTGCCAGCGGAGAAAAGGGTCTCAAACCGCTCGATGGAAGTGCCTGGTGGTCTAGGAAGATTGATGCTGGCGGGTCGTGTTGAAGCGTGAGAAGCCAGGCCAGATCGCTCTTCCCATCCAGGGAAAGCTGTTCCACCATCACCATCAACTGCGCGGTCAAGTCCGCTGCTCCCTTGACCTCTCCCATCGCCAGGAGGTCTAGGGACTGCGCGAGCTGCCATTGGATGAGCCCCAGATCGCGATGCTGGCCATACCCTCCGTAGCGTTCCAGGTATTTCCTTTGGCAAAGCTCCGAGGCTGAGGCCGGGCGCATGGCGGGATACATCCGCCGGGCTGCTGCACTGTAGACTCTCTCGAACAAGCAGCCGTCTCTGGCTGCCAGTTCGAGCTGAAGCTTTTGCCTGCCTGCTGTTCCCCGAGTGGACAGAGAAGAAGGGGCCTGAAGGTCCGCCAGAGGGTTGGAGCTGGCACTGCTTATCTGACTCACCAGGGCCGTCAGAGCTTTTGCCTGAAGAAGGAGCATTGCCTCCGCAAGCGGGCCCTCGCCTTGTCCTCCGATCCGAGCAACTCTTTTCCTGTAATGCCCGGCAGGGCCTCCTCCACAAGAGCCTCCTGAGAAAGCCGGCTTGCCTGAGGCCTCACAGGGGGAGGCGGGCCCAGGACGTCTGCAAGGCGCTTTGGCACGGCCTGAGCTGGAGGAACAACCTGGAACACAAGATTCCGGAGCGCCGGGTGTGCGCAGTGTCGGCGGCCTTGACCTGAACCTGCTGAGGAACCTGCTGAGGGACGTGCGCTGCTGCTATCAGTTGGTCCTGCTTAGCCCTCCAGCTAAAGCACTCACTAAGAGGCTAGGGCGGCTAGGGTGAACCTTTTGGCCTTGGGCACGCGAGGCCTTTACTGCCGGACCTGACGGGAACCCCGAAGAGGGCGGCCTCCTCCGCTGCTGTCACGTAGCCCGAGGCACCCCTGTCGCCTTAGACGTTTGCGTCGTCCCCCGAGAAGCTGAAGTGATCGCCCAAGCCGGCGGTCAGAGGCGTGAGGGCCAGGGAAGCGTCGGCTTCCAAGTCCAGGAGGTACATCGCTCATGACCCACTCTCCTGTCTCGCCTAGGGAGACGGCACGGGCTGAGATGCGATGAGCAGGGCCAATCAGACCAGTGTGGCCTTCCTCCGCGGCAGCAGTCAGGGCTGGCTCGGCCACAGCTCCGGCCGGCACACAAAGCAAGAAGTTGAGCACAACGTAGCACAAACATGACTCGGTCACAAGGCCCTCGAGCTCGGTGCCGGGCAGGGCCTCAAGCACCAGGATCTCAATGTCGCCGGCTTCCGCGGCGGTAAGGGATTCGAAGTCCATCGAGGTCACCGGAGAGGCAAGTAGTTCTCTATGCCACACGCGTCGAAGTATATCCGACACTCAAGCTCCGAAGGGAAACCTCGGTAAACAGGCGTCCGGGCCCCAGGCCGCACAGCAAAGGACAGGTCGTGCCTATCAGTGTACAGTTCAGGTGGGGAGCCGTTCGATGATCGGCAGACCGCGAAGGCACGACTGGCAATGGGGATGGCAGGCAAGGGCTGGAGCACAGGGATCAACCCCTCAAGGTAGGACCTATCCCAACAGCCCGCGAGCCAGGCTCTCTTAACTCTTTCTGAGCGGGCCAGGCGGTGGAGCGTAAGGAGGAAGCAGACGAAGTCCAACGTGCAGGCACTGCGGGGAAGGTGGCGGCAAGCTGACTGAGCAATGCAGAAGGGGCAGGCGCCTTGGTGGATGCAGGAGAAGGAGAAGGTGCTGAAGAAGGCGGGCTCTTAGGGTCTAGGGCCGGGCCAAGTCCAGGCGCGCCGGACACGGGTCTAGGGTTAGGGGTTGAAGAGGATGCAGGCTGAGAGGCAGAAGAGGATGAAGGCCCCGAGGCTGAGGCGCCAGCACAGGAGCTGTCAGACCGCACCTTCGGAGAAGGAGCGGGTGCTTGGGGCGCAGCACGACGGGTTGTGGAGACCCTAAGTGATATGCCCTCAAAGTCCAAAGTCAACTGGGTTATATCCCTATCCTCCTCGCCCATACAAAGCAAGCCTCTGCAGACCCCTGTTTTCTACCCCCTGGCCAGGAACTAAGTGGTCGTGACTAAACCCGAAGAAGGCCTTAAGAACCCACAGAGCAAGTCCAAAACCACAGAGAAGACCAAGAAGGAAAGTTAGACCCAGTAGGGCGTAGCTAGGCTGGGTACAGTAGATAGGGCACCTATATCCCCAAAAGTTGGTAGTTAGACCCTCAAGAGCAACTCCCAGCAGCTCACCTGCTAAAGGCAGGTGCATGGGCCGAAAATGCTGAGCAGCGGTGTTCCTCAAGCGTCGTTTCTAGTGCTCAGGGTTATTTAGGGTTTGTATAGGGTTTATACAAGTTATATAGCGGTATATTGGGGTTGTAGTAGCAAATGCAGGGGCAGCAGCTTCATGTGCATGACTGCCTTGAACTTGTTGCCTGAAGGTTTAGTAGCGGACCCCCAGGCGCAACAAACGCCCTGCAGAGAAATTGAGCAGTTTAGTTGCTGGCCAACCTTGGTGCAATACCCGCTCGGAGTGAAACTAAAGTTTACCAACACGGCCAAGTTTTGCCGAATGGTTATGCATGACATGCACACTGCCAAAATGGTGAGGCTGCATTTAATTCTGCACGATGATTCCTGAAGGTCGTGACACAAAAACTCCTAAGGTTGCAAACCCTGAAACAGAAGGGAAGACGTAAATACAACCAACTCAAGAAAACGAGAAGTAAAGGCAAGAGGAAAAGGAGGAGGCGATGCGCAAAATGAATATGCACCTCACTGAAGAGGCGGCCCTTGTGCTTGCCCACCGTGAACGTCTCATCGATGTCACCATCATCCCTGTCAATAACGCGATGGTGATTAATAACAGAAACTCATCGTGTGCAGCTTTGAGCACTGGGTGATTTCAGTCACCAGCTTTGCCTGTTTACTTGTCCTATGTGCGCTAAAGCTTTAGAGCTTCAGGCCTTTCTTCTTCACCAGGACTTGGCCAGTTCAGCTGCCCGCGGCCCTGGCAAAGCCTCCAACGTAAAATGCTTAGCTGCGAATCCTTCAAAGCCTCCTGCGGATAACGCCGCCTCAGCCATTCCGCAGGCACGTTTCCGCCCAGCTCAGCGGCCGCAGACAGGGCCGCTACATCTCCCAGGAGCGTCCTGCCCAACAGATTGCAGGGCAATTCCGTGAGCGTAAAAAAACAAGAAGAAACATGCCAATGAAGAAGTACATCAGCAATGCCCAGTTCAGATCTGCCTGAGCCCTTCGACGGCCGACGCAAGCAAAGCACCAAGCGCCGCGGTCTGAGCGGAAAGGTGGCACGGTGATGAGGAATCAAACGTTCAAGACTCTGAGCCCTCATCTCTCTGATTCGCAGACCACTCAGCTAGCCTGACAATAGATGATCCAGAGCCTGTTGACGTCGACAGACCCCCCACTTGCCAAACAGTGCTCTGTTAGGAAAGCATACAAACTCAAAATCCAAGAGAGGTAGACTTCCAAAATCGTTTGGACGGCCCCTAGTTCTGCCTCCTCAGGCGCCAGCCACGGATGTCCCTCTGCTAAGCATCGCTGCCTCGGGGCCAGAGTAAAATTGGAGCGCAAAATCAGTGTGACAAGCAAACCTCGCAGAAAGAGCAGTCAAAACCCTAACAAAGTTCATACTCATGCAAGAAGTTTGCCAGCGGAACTCATGAAACACAGAGGCACCCAGCAAGACAACTGCTGTCTAACAATGTGGACAAACATATATAGCCATGAAACGTGCCAAAAGAACATGGTTGGTCAACATACTTCCTCTGCTAATAGTGCAACCATTCCTGCTGAAATTACTTGATGGAGAATCTACATTGGTTGCTGAGGTTGCTGCTACTATCCCTGTCGATATCGCGAGGACGCCAGTGGATGGGAGTGTCGCGCAGTGGTGCGACGACACTACGATCTGAGGTTTAAACTGCGTTACTAAACCGTTACTACTTCCCAGCAAGTATTGCCTTTCCTTTCATGACCATTCCTGATAGTGGTTGGCAGACTCCAGGTGGTTTTCCTAACACATACATACTTGAGTCGCAACTACCGATCGGTAGGAAGTCGAGCCTCTCGCAGCCATTGATTTCCTGGCTGATGGCTCGACGAAACGCCTGACACGAACGACGACTAGATTTCAGAAGATGAAGCACAACATCAGATCCAAATGCTCACTGCCGCTAGCATCTGTTTGCTACCTGACTCCCTCAGCAATGATCATCAGCTTTGGAATGGGTCCTCCAGCTCGCGCAGCAGGTCCGGAGCAGCCGTGGCTCCAGACCTTGAGCAGAGCATAACGGCATAGCATGGCATAGCAGAGCCATCTCCAAAGGTCACAGTTTTGCCAAGCGTCTCGACGCGCTCCAGGAGGCCCCCAAGGATGGCGCTCAGCTGGCGGCGTCGAGTTCTGGCCAAGCGGTTGCGCAGAAAGAGCTGGAACTGCTTGCAGTGCTCGGGGTTGCTCCAGAGGACATGGGCCAGCAGGGCACAGTCGCAGAGCTCCACCTCGCTGCGACCACAGGTCCAGGCTGCCACCTGCATCATCCGCACGGCCTGGCCCAGACGTCGATCTGACACTGCACTTGGCGGCTGAAGTCCTGCAAAGAAACGCCGACAGTCCACGAGGACATCCACAATGCCCGAAAGAACCTCGACGGTGCCTGCCAGCTCCTGTGCACGCTGCGCATCGCTCAGGCTGACCGGAAATGGCCGCTGCGCTTCTTTGGGATCTGAGGGCCTCAAGGATGTTGCCGCAACCAGGTCTGCCACCCGCGCATCTGAAACTGGCTGAACCAGCAAGCGAAACAGGAGCCTGTCGTACAAGGCTTCCAGCTCTTCCGACTCCGGAGCTTCGTTCGACGCCGCGACAAGGCATCGCAAGGGCACGGCTACACGCACAGGACCGTTGTCAAAGACTCGCTCATTGACCACCGACAGCAATGTGTTCAGAATTGCGGAGTTGGCCTTAAAGATCTCATCCACAAAAGCAACTGATGCCTCTGGCAGATAGCCAGAGGTCTTCCGGACATATTCGTCCTGCTCCAGGCTCTTCAAGGAAAGCGGCCCAAACAATTCTTCGGGTACTGAGAACCGAGTTAGAAGTCGCTCCTTGGACAGTTGCTTTCACCACAATTCACTGCATGTGATTTTGCCGTGTCTAGCGAGAAACCCAGGTGCAAACAGCGTGACACAAATAACAAGAAAGACAGGAAGAGACACGAAGAAAAACAGTGAGAGAGCGGGAGGCAAAAAAGTGAAGTCCAATGAAGGCGAACGTTCAACTCGCTTCAGGCAGGTCTCAAAAAATACTGCATCCGAGCCGACAAATCGGGTAAGCCGCCTAGCCAACAGGCTTTTTGCGGTACCGGGTGGCCCCAGCAGCAGCACATGTTCTGCGCAGAAGGCGGCCAGCAGAAGGATGCGAACTTCTAATGAGCGTTCAATGAGGCCCTCCTGGGAAATGCACTTAGATTGCTGGATCTCCTTCTTCCATGCCTACAGACCTCACTATGTTTCAGCACCTCTTTACTTTCGCAGGCCTCTAGGTCCGCCACCGCTTCGGTGATGCGCTCAGTCAGCGCTGAAACTCGAGGGACCTCTGCGGCTGGCTCAGCCCATTGCCTCGGATGAATAGCGCTTCTTCGCTTGGTCCTCTGTCTCCAGCAACTTCGCAGCTTGGGGGTGCAAGGCCCAGGGTCACAAACCTCCCGTGTCAACTTGTTAGAACGCTTCAAAAGAGCCTCCTGCTTCTTGTCCCAACACTTCTGCGAAACAAGCAAGATGTAGCCAGAAGAATGTATATAACCCCTGTATAACCCCTATATAACCCCTTTTCTAACCCTGGCCACAAGAAGTCAGGGCAAGTTGCTGCAACTTCCTCTGGGCCAAGGCCTGGATCTCCCGCTCGGATGCCTGATTATGACATGGCGCCCCAAAAAGGGGATCTCGAATGTTCAAAAGCCCCTAAACCCTAAACCCCAAATAGTAGTTTCCATTTTATTTTCCATCGTCCCCATATATAACCCCTATATCACCCTAATATTACTCCAATGGGTACCTATATCCCCCAGTAGTGTCACGCCAGAAGCCGAGGGCAGCCTCGCTCCAGGCGCGGAGCGCTGCGTAGCGGCTTCTGGCACAGAGATCTGCAAACTGGGCCACTGCTGAAGGTCTTGAAGTAAATGAAGGATACTACGTACCATCACAAGAATACATAATAAATTAAATAGACAAGGCAAAGTTGAGAGCTGGTGCCCGGAAATCCGAGTCCTGAAATCCTGGCAGGGCCAGCTTCTGAAGCTCTCGGAGGAAAAGAACTGTAACGATTTTCCGTGCCTTTCAAACAAATCTCCACAAGATGGAGACTAGACAAGATCTGCGAGACAATGCGTCCATTGTACGAAGAACTGCGTTTGCAAGGGCTTCGTCTTTGGCGTGGACAGTGCACGCTTTCTTGAGAATTTACGCGTAAAACTGGAATGCCCGAAATACTACGCTCGCACAGCTACACGCGCTTGATAACGCTCTTGGCTTCTAAACCAAGGTTCTTCTGGGCCAATGTGCCTCCTGTTCTCTTAGTATGCAGGAGATGGTGCACCACATGTTTTTGCTTTGTGGAGGCATGAGCCTTTCTTGCGCAGCCACGGTGGAACAGCTTCGATATCTTATCTGGCAAGCGGATGCTTTCGGGGATGAACGTTATGCTGGTTTGGACATGACTGCTCTTGATTGCTCTTGTAATCGCACTCCGTGAAGGATGAGCGTTGTTTTGGTGTGGGCATGGATGCTCTGGTTAACAAATGCTCTGCGGAGAAGCGTTATTCTGACTTGGACATGGAAGTTCTGATACTTGTGCTCACTGGAACATGAACGTTATCGTAGTTTTGGGCATGGAACATCCAAAGATGAAAGTTATTATGGATGCCGTGGTAATGGCACTTGGAAAAAGATAAACGTTATCATGGTTTGGGCATGGATGCTCTGGTAAGCCTGCGCAGTAAAACATGCATGTTATTGCGGATTGGGGACGGCTTTGGGCATGGACTCTGGCAAGCGGACACTCTTGGGGATGAACGCTATTACGTGATTCTCTTGGCCCATACGGATGTTTGGGGAGCACAAACATGCTCGACGTGGACGCCGCTCGGGGGCCAGCTCTCAAGCGAAACAGTGTGTCCTTACTTGCGCCCACCGCGGGAGGACGAAAGCTTCGAAGCGAGAGGCAGGATCAGGCGAGGCTCTGGGCAGGCGCGCAACATGCACGAAGGTCCGTCCTTTTCTGAGGTGTCGAGCGTGTCAGCATCCGCAGACCAGCCTGGGCCATGTAGCGATGATTGGAGTTGACTGCTGCTACTGTAACCCGACCCGTTGCGGCTGCAGATGGACTGCCAGACTCTGCCAGAACACGCCATAGCCATAGCTCAGCACACACAGCCTGCGCCGTGTTCAAAACATGCCACATGGCCGCCACCCCACCCGGCATCAGAAGGTGCCCGTTTCTCTGCCCGGAAGCGGTCCCACTTGTTCGGTGGGGCCGCCGGGAAATGCTGCGAAGTTCAACCACATTTGGGGTTGCCCCCTCATCTAAATTCCGCAACAGCAACCCAGCAAAAAGATGTCTTGCACAACATCAAGCTTTTGTGAGAGGCGAGCATGCGGTCATGGACAGAGGATGATAGATAGGAACCGTTGCAGAGGGCAATGTAGGGGCTACCCAATGATCCATACCACTCCGTAGCAACATAGGAGCCATAGTCTAAACTCCTAGTATCCCCCTTAATAACCCCTATGATAGCCCCTCTATGAGGAGGGGGTATAACCACGATCCCTCTATGCTCCCCTATAAAACCCCCTTTAAGGAGCTTAGTCCGTAGTAACATGTAGTGACCACCAGCTTGCTCTCCTGCACTGGAGTTGCTTCACCCAGGAAAGCCCGAAGAAGATCGCCTGGGCAATTGCTTAAAGGACATTTGGTAGTTTTCCTAAATAAGGGGACCCCAACATAGACCCCCAAGCACTATAATCCTATTATGGAGACCCTAATTTTGGGAAACTACCGTTTTTCATCCATGGTCCAGGGAAGAAGAACTGCTTCTCTTGCAATGTGTTTGGCCATCAAATGCCATCAAACACACTGTCAGTCAATCGTAGTCCGAATCCGAAGTGCCATAAACCCACAGACATCACTTTGAGTCCAATGCCCGGCCCTTCCCTGACCTGAAGCACGCTCCAAACAAACAGAGAAGCTCAACCCGCAGCATCCCTGCCGAGCAGCAGCCGAAGGTCCGCTTGTGCCATCTGCTCGAGGTCGAGCCGGCGGCGGCCTCACAGTGGCTGTCTATGACCTAGGGTTATTGGGATAATGGACAAGAAAATGGAAACTACTATGGCATATTGGGGTTATATTGGGGATTATAGTAATAATTGTAATAGTAATAATAATAGTAATAGTAATAGTGACCTAGCTGCTCAAGAGCTTGGCCCGACACAAGGAGCCTCGGAGGATCATCGCAACGGCCCTTGACCACGTAAGCCGACGGCTGAGGGCCATGGCACCCAGTGCCCCAGGCAGGCAGGGTTGGAAGCCCACATCGCAAAGCCATGTAAAAGACTTGACTTGAGTTGGGTTGGCAACATGATGAAATGTCTGTAGTACTGTGGTATGAAACCAGTCAGGGCTAGGGTAAATGGGCGAGGTATCCTACGATCTTGCTGTGACAACTTCATTGCTTGCTACAGCTCCAAAGCTGGAGGAGCAATGACACATACAGCGGAAGCACACAGCTCAAAGCTTTCACAACTCTTGCATTCAGTTGCGACAAGAACTTGATTTTTGCCCAAGCAGTTGTGAACTTGCCTGTGGTTCAGTGAAGGAAGAGTGAACTTGCCAACACCCACATACAAGCCAAGTGAAGTCCCCATTCTTTGGAATGTATGCTCACATGAAATGTATCATGTTGCAGAAGAAGTCAGTTGCTTTAATGACTTTAATGGGCCTCCCATGTCTGTGGCAAGTGTCTGGCCAAGTCTCAGACGTGCCTTGAGTTTGCAACCGACGTATTCGGTTGCTACGTTGGCCGATCCAGGGCAAAACTGGCAGCTGGAACTTTGGGCTTGTTGAGCTTTAGGGTTCATGTCCCAAAATACCACGCCCTCAACGGGGCTGCCTCCTTGCCCTGGACTGGAGACGGGCCAAGCTCCTCTTTCTGGGTGTTAATGTCCATCCACGCTACATGGCTGTTTGGAATGAGGGATATGGCAACCCAGAGAGGAAATTCCCACGAATAATACTGGCCGTTTGCAAGATGCACCTATAGTCTTCCTGGCAATGCAGGAGGTACGCTACGAGGACGCGTGCCGAAGCAGCCTAAAACAGATCCGCAAGGACCCAGCACTCTCACCATCTCAAAGGCCACGGAGCCCGGAGTTTCTGGCTAGCCACATCACCTGAAGCTCAAGGAACTCACGCTTCTAGGCCTTGCTTCAAAGCAAGTAAGCTAGCAAGCCCTTCCCCAATGCGCCAAGCTGCGTTCATGAACTCTGAGCTGCGGCCCAAAGCCTCGTTACACACGAGACTCTGCACCCGTCGGCATTCAGACAAAATTTGTCGACCCTAGAGCCTTGCCTGGACACCAAGACCCCTCATGGGTGGTGCCGTGTATCGGCGCGCGCTGCCTGACCCGACTCGCAATGTCCGGTCAGCTCTGCTAGAAGCAAAACTTCTTTATGTTGATTTCAGGCAGACCTCCCCACTTGCCCTTCAAGCTTCGGCCAGTCGCGTAAACGTACAATGCCTGCAGGCGCGATCTTGGCAAAGGACGATTGCTACAAAAGTTCATCTTTAAAGCTATGCAGGTCAACCACAAAGCGGTTGCGAGTCCTTGGCATACCGTTTGCGATGCTCGCCATCAACGTCGTGTGGCTGAGCCTGCCAAGGGGTGTCAGGAAGTTACAGTAATGTAGCAGCCTGAGTAATGAGGAAACTACTTGTTGAAGTGCCCTCTACTGTCCTTCAGACCATAGTCTTTGCATTCAGGAAGATTTGCGAGAGCATGCCATTTCGAATACGTCAGGGAAGGTGTAGGGGATAACAAAGGCGAAGCAGAAACGGGAGCAAGCATGCGAAAGCATGTACAGCGGCAGCCGGCAATTTTTCGGCTGCCAGAGAACTAGACTAGCCCTTCATCTTGGATGGGGCATCAATGAGGGGCTCCTGAGCATCGCCTACAGTAATCAGACTCGGGGCATGCAGGCTTCGACGTGGAACAGGCTTGCTGGCTTCTTTGGCGACCAGCGCAGCGCTGGGGTTTAGGATTTAGAGCCTAGAATTGCAAATCTGATCTTTTACTATACTTGCTACTGGTACTCGAAGTCCGAATAATTTGAACCCGAGGTCTTACTGTATGGTCCCGTGCTCAACAGTCGGAAGTCTGAGGAATCGAGAGTTTATGGTTTTGGATCAAGTTTAAGACCTATAAACATTAAAACGAGTCCATGTTAGCTTCGGGAATTCAACAAGTCTACTGTTTAAGGAGCTTCTTTTCAAGCCACTTCCGGATCCGGTCTTCAACATATTGCCCCATTTCCTGCCTGTAGGGGAGATTCCACCCCAGAGGTTCAATTTCAAAAGAACTGATGGTCCAATCACCCCGATGCAGCTGCAGCCGTACGTAACTACATAGTGACTGATGGGATTCCTGAACATCGCTCTTCCAGGAAGGCCTCAAAATGCTGCTTGACGTCACCCATACGCAGGCCATCCTCGGAAGTGGAGCATGCAAGTGTGGATTCTGCATATCCAGCTGGTCAGGAGAAGTGTTGTCCAAGGAGCCTTGCAGTCTGCCGTGAAAAGCAGCTTTGCGAGGGAATTGCGATCCTCCAAATTGTGCGGGTTCTGAAGCCAGCACCTGTAAGCAAATCACACAAAACAACAACATGGTGCCCCGTCAATCCTGTCAGTTCCACCTGCAAAGTAAAGACTCAGTGAAAGATAATCTGTCATGTCAAGCTGCAGGGATCCGTCGGACATGCGCTCAGTGACAATGACGCTCTTCTCGTGGGTCTCCAGCACCACGTAGTAGTTATTGCAGGCCTGAGTGCTGCGGCAGACAAAGTCAGAAAAGCCTGAACATGCAAGACTCACAGCAAATCACGCCTAAAATTGACCCTTTCTTTCAAGGCCTGGCCTCATGCTCCATAGCCTCGACGTAGACTCGGCATCTGCTAAGCTTCTCCTTGCCCAGCACATCCTGCCGGGGTCGGAGATGAACATCAAAGCTGAAATCTAAAGTTTATTAATATTATTCCTATTATTACTCTTAGTACTCTTATGTAAAGAATCCAGAGATTGGGCCTGTGGCTTGGACCCCTTGGTCTCCCAGGAGACCGCTCGAGAGGAGAACACCACCTCAGTAAGAGGAATTCATAAAACAGAGCCACCGCTAGAAGCTTGCTAAAACTGGCCTTTTCAACTTTCATCACTGCCGAGTCCCTAAGGACCTGGCATGGACAAACTCAGGCTCATCGACTTCCTGAATGGTTCGAACCTGCCGGGAAAGATGATAGTGGAACTGAGCCTGCTGGGAAGTACTGGGCATAAGGGTCAGACCTCCAAGCTTCCCAGCTTGTAGATGCGGAAGGCGACTCCATCCTCGGTGACCTCATGAAACCTGAGATGAGTGGACGGACATCATGCGCGGTTCTCAAATGATGGCTTCTGCCATCAGCCACATCAGCTACAACATGCTACGACTGCATGCAACCGCGATGCTCAGGCACCGCTTTGGGAATCACGTCCTGCAAAGGCTTGAGGCGCAACAACGTTGCGCGCGGGTGAAGTTCGAGCAGTGTTTGAGACTCACAGTAACTGATACCCCAAATGTTATCCTTAAATCGTGGCTGAAAAGATGGAAAGATAAACAAAAAAAAATGTAGGTTCAAGGCATTGCTTAGCTCTCCTGCCGCTGCCTTTCAGCTGTCTTTTTGCAGGATTCTGGTCCGTCCCAGTCTCCATGTCTGGTCCATCCGGGGGGCGCGAAATTTGATTTCCCGGAGAGAAAATGCTTCAAACAATCTGGAAACAAAATAAGCTAAATGAAATCCAAAGAGACGCCAAACAAGTGAATCTTTCAAAGCTTTGCCAAACTTTCCCTCAGCTTCCCTTAGACTTGTATGTAGTTTTGTGATAAACCAGCAGGGAGCAATGCTACCGACAGAAAGCCGGGCTTTGCAGTCCTCGAGCATGCTTCGCTTGAAGTTCTCATCAACGTCCAACTTGACCAAGCCAAACTTTGTCGGGGCAGTGTATGAGATGCGCCTGGCAAGCCCAAATCCTCACCTTCGAACTCCACACCACGGGACTGTACAAACTGCGGCCCGGACCCTTCAAGCTCCACCTGGAAGCGGGAAGTCCAAGATCTTGGGAACTCTGATCCGGGGTTCGCCTCGGGGCAGCAAGGTCCGCCTCCATAGTTCTTGCATCTACGCATGCTTACGTGCCGACTAAGCTGCCATGACAAAGTTCTTGTCGGCGAAACGGACCCTGCGCCGATCGCGGATGCCACGCTCCTGCTCTATGGATCTGTCTACGGCGCACAAATTACAACTTTGTTGGAAGCTGTCCTCACCCACCAGGCTTTTGACCTTGACGATGTACTCGAGATTCGGATCTGGCGGAGTAAAGGCATCGCCCTCCTCAGTGCGATCGCACTGAGGGACGTCAAAGATGCTCAGGAGCAGCTTCTGGTCGTCCATCTTCATGCCAGGCCTTGGACTCCACTTCTCTTGCTACCTGGGAGTGTTGGAAAATTCCTGTGCCAAGATACCATGACTTCTGGCGCAGGCTGCTCAAGAAGGCCTGGATGGCAAAAAATCATCCCCTGCTTGTACAGGAAACTGCCAAAAAATTCGACCCTTCACTGCGGCCTTGCCCAGTGTTGTGCGGGCTTCCAAAGAACCGGCATCACCGCTGCATGGCGGCAGACGACCCCGGAAGCGCTCCTGCACAGGAAGCCCCTGCTAGGGACAGCAGCATGTCTGTGGCACTTCAAAGGTTCCATGGTTTCAGGGAGCCATTGGGATGTGTCAAGCTGCACCGGCAGCCCCAAGCAAGCCTCGGTCGAGAGGGAGAACTTGTCCAAGTTGAGGTCCACACCTTTCACAGCAAGTAGGCAGGTCAAGGCTCCCCGCGTCACCCAAAAACCGTCAGCTCTTTGGTGTACATTGGTGTCCATTAACGCGTACCATGCACTTAGCCACTGTTAGTCAATAGTATGCTCTCTGCCAGGCCTTGCGGCATCTCACGCTGGCCCAGCTGGAAGCGCTGGGGCATGAACATGGGCCGTCCTGGTGCATCCGCCCAGGCCACTTGCTGTCTCTCTGGAGGCAAGCTATACACAAGGGAGGCATGGAAAGTGAATGAGACAGCCAAGTTCGCAAATCTTCAGTGCTGGCTGCAGACTCCCGTCCTGACTGACCAAGCTGCATTCCAGTCCTTGGTCACCGGAGCGATCTTACTGCACAGGTTGTTGTAGCAGTGTCGATGCTATCCACGACCGTTACTGAGGCTTGGAATTCTCTAAGGCCTGATCTAGTTCTAAACATAGAACTATGTGGTGCTCTGCGGTTTCAACAAAATTCCAACACTGGCGAATGTATCGATCTGTGATGGGACGATGCCACAAATACACACAGAAGAGCAATTTACACAGAATAGGCAGGTGCAGAATGGAAGTTACTGGAGGCCGCATCATGGTTTCACTGCCGAGCTTCGGCTGGCCCTGCAGAGCGTGTCGCTGCGCCAGCTCAAACCGGTCCAGGCCGAACCTTTCATAACAAACCGCACTTCCCTCCCCATCCTCGAGACCTTGAATGGCTGAAGGTGCAGGTGTTTGCCAGGTTGTATGCGGCTGAGGTTCTCCACACCGCCATAAATGGCCTGGAGCTTGCTCTGGCCACCTGCGGGCACGCGAGCACTTCATGGCTTCGACATGCATTTCACTGCCCGGCTTCCAATCTCCCAGGCCTGTGACCATGTCAATGAGGCGTCCATTCTTAAGCTTGATGCGAGAGTTGCCACGCATGTTCCAGAGCTGCGGAATCTCCATGTGCGGCTCAGGCGGAGCACCCTTCACGATCTCGTCAGCGAGACGGTACCAGGAGGGATCGATCTTAGCCTTGGAATCCACGAGGTACTTGGCCATCACAGATGCCTCAGCCAATCTGAAGCAGCCAATGCCGAGTCGTCACCCTAAGACCCGGCACCCTGGCCTTTGCCAACTCCCGCAGGTGGAAGATGACGCTCTTGCGCTCAGCAATCAGATCGAAGTTGCGGGTGAAGGCCTGTGGCAACAAGGCCATTGATATCTCTCCATACAACAGTGCCTAAATCGCAGCACTAGTGGAACCATTGCCTCTGCAAACTTCTTGAGCGGGTGGGTGGGCACCGTCACAGGTGCGTCCTCCAAACAAGCCCCGAGCTTAGACAACGGTCTGGACATTCGGGGATGTTGGGTCAGGCCAGGGAATTTCAAAAAGCTTCGAAGGAGTCTGCTATGGATGCATGGCGGCTGCACGAATAAGAGCTCATGATGCTGAGAAGCGGGTCCTCCAAGCCCTTGGCTGTAACAATTTGCTCGCGAGCCTGCAGGTGAAAGACTTTGCTTACAGCAGAAACTTTTTTGTATATGGGCTGCCACACTCATTCCATGAGGACCTCTTTATGCCAGCAGGACCACGTGTAGAACAGACCTATTTACACTGAAGGGTGCAGATTGCAACACAGACAGTGAATGCGGGTGAGGACTACTCGATCTGCAAAGCTCTCGGAGCACAGCGCAATGCATGACGGAGAGGGAGAAATGCAACCGGCACAAAGTGGACCTGTTGAAATTGGCACACAGGCTGCCTCCACACCCATTCGCACGTGCGGGATGAGCGTATGATCTTCAGCCATGCGGACCTCCGCCTTCTTCACCACAAACCACTCGCGGCCTGAGCTTGCCAGGCTGTATGCGAACAGGAACAAAGCTTGGAAGTCCCGCCTGACCAGGTCTTCTCCTTGTCGCCCATCTCGGACCAGTCGAAGACACTGAGCATGCCGAGCACAGGCATGGAATACTCGCCCAGCGCAAGCTCCTGAGGTCAAAAGAGAGCTAGCACCATTTGTGACACAAGCAAGAAGTGAGCAGATGGCTCCTTCAGGAAGTAGTCCGCCTGGAACATGACATCCCCAGCGCTGGTGCCCGCCAACCAGGATGGCTCAAAGACCTTCCAGCATCTGGGCAATGTGCGGCTGTAAAACACATAGAGACGCAAGAACTCTGCAAACGAGGCGCCTTCTTTTGTGGCGAGTTCTCCAAGTTCTTAGGGTCGATGGGATCCAACGAGAAGAGAGGTTCACGAGAAGCGGACTTCCGCACCTGCACAGAATGGAGCACGATTGCAAATGTGTCCGGGTTGGTATTGTAACTTGCTGTCGAGGCCAAAATCCTTGCAAATGCCCTCTGCTATGCCCGAGCGGACATGGAAAGAACCGCTTCGGGCTTTTCGTTTCTTGCCGCTGCATGGGAGGCCAGTGCACAACAACAAACAACAACTGCATGGCCTTGAGGGCAAGCAGGAGGTACTCCAAGTTGACAGATGCGGATGGCTCAAGACTGAGATGCGACAGCCAAGATCGAAAACAAAGATGCTCTCACGCGGAGGACTTGTTGAACCACAGATCCTGCGTTAGAATACCAGCACGGAACAGGGCACGTGCCAACTTTCAGACTTCTTTGCTCGCTGAATCTCACGCTGGCTTTATAAAGTGAACACATCAAGTATGACAGCTTGCTAGCCAATGAGATCCGGAGTGCCGGCTACAGCGCTTGCATGATTGCCTGTATCACTCTCCAGCCAAGCAACGTAGCAGCGACACGGACGGTTTTCGAACCATCATCCAAGACCTGGCCAATAGTAGGCATGGTAAACACTCTATTTGTTAGACACATCATGTGACATGCTGGAGGCACGAGGCAGCAGAGCCCCTGTGGTCCCGGTCGGCAGCCCATGCGCTCTGCAAGTGCAACGTTGGTTGGAACGCTGTCCATGCGCCAGCCGATGTTATACTCCTTTGAAATGTCGGCATGAACCCCCCCTTTGCATTTGATTGTCCATTTTCTCTTCTGTTTCATTCTCCAGGATTCCCTATATGTAGCCCCTGGCATTGCCAGAAATGCTTCCAAATACATTATCTTTCAGCGATCAGTTCGTTTTCTATACACGGCGGTAGTAATTGTCACGTCTACACCTACGCAAGATTTCTGGCTGCCACAGGGCAAGTGAAAAAAGCAAAGCAACATCCCAGCAAAAGGTCCTTGCGGTTCTTGAGCTTCTTGTTGTTCTCCCTTGTCGTCCGATGCTCATCTTCCCGCTGGGCTTCCTTCATGAGGACCTGATGCAGCTTGGGTTGCTCCTCTGCTTGCTTCCTATCATTGTGACCTTGCGCTTATGAGAAATGGAGGCTTCCCCTGGCCCCAGCTAGGCAGCCTGTGCCATACATTCCGTGTGGACGCAAGTCTCCTTGCCCTCACGACCCTGGTAAGCGAACTCGCCCACAGGCATAGAGCAGCGGGTGCAGAGCGGGATCTCCTCATGATCCGAATCCACCTGCCCACATACCGCAACACCGTCCCCTCTCCACATTAGCCAGAAACATTTCAGCATGGCAGCACAATCAGCTTGCTCAAGTGGTAGTAGATTGGCTTATAGGCAGTATGAGCCTCAATCAGGTTGACTTTCGTGAGGCGCTTCTTGGTCGGTCGGTAGCTCAATGCTGCTTGCAGCGACTCTGCTGACACCTTCTCACCCTGCACGAAAGCACCGCATTCGAACTCAGAAAAAAAAAATGTTGCAAGACAAACACGCAGCTTTACTTCAAGTGCCACCGGCCTGAGGGGGCTTTCCTGTGAACCACGGGAAGGCCTTTCGACTGTAGCCTCCAATGCAAACAACTATCAGCGCTGTTGCCTACCGCTCGGCGAACCTACATCACGAAAATGTCAGTCAAAGATCGACTGCCCACAGTCCCCAATGACCACTGATAGCTATGGTAACCACCCGGCAACCAATCTTCTGCAGGGTCTTCCAGCTGTGCCTGGGTTGGAGCCATCCCGGCATTCGCCAAACTTTTCGGTGTACTGACGGAAAGCTTCACGCTCATCCTGCCAACACATTGCGCAACCGTTAAACGACAGTGTCTGCTCAACGTACATGACGTATGGGGAATGCGAAGTATGCAATCCTGCTCACAAACCCTTGACGAACTGATCTGATCACCAGCTGATTTCCGAAAACGCTAAGCAAAATCGAGATTTTCCAGCTTTACATCACCGGCCTAACAGTTGACTGAATCTGTTTTTTTTTCCTACACTTCTGCAGGGCCTCGGTGGGCTCCTTTTCAGCCTGGGCTGCCATGATCGGAGTGCTGTCCCCAGACCTTTGGCAAGCATGAAGCTGCTGTGCGTCAAAACATGTCCGCTCTCTGACTTGCTCTTGTACGCTTGATGCGGACAACGGTGCTCACTGGTTTCCAGAGCTGGCATCTCTACCTCGCTGCCAGTTGAGACCTCCTCAACCACCTGTAGCCACAGGTGCTTGGAAACCAGCAGCTCCAAAGGGCTACTGAAACCAACGAACTTCGTTGCAGGTGCCTCTGTCTTCTGTGTCTGCGATGCCCACTCGGAGAATCGGCCCCGACGTTGTGCGCGGCTCGGTTCAACCTCGTCGGCCTTCACCAGGAGGTCCTGATGCTGCAAGCGACCGCTATGCGCAGTCACAGCCGAAGAAACTAACGCTGAGCGGCCTTGCCGCGAAGCTTCATGGAAACCCAGCCCATGGCAGGACCATCACCACTGACAAGCTCATAATGTAGGCGTCCATCCATTGCGTCAATCTCCTGCGAAAACTACAAGGCGGGCAGCGCAAAAATCTTGTGCTAAGTTTGACCTAGGTGTTTCATTGTGTTTCACCAATACGGACACAAGTCATAACAGCGCACCCTGTTAGGCCCCCATCCTTGACCATGGCACCGGTGGCGAGCCGAACATCACAAAGCTCGTCCGAGAGTGCGGGACCTGTGCGCACCAGGACGCCGCCATGGCCGACACCGCCGACAACCTGCCAAAGGGCTTCAACGAGAATCCGTTTTGCAAGAGTCCGACTCACAAAACTGTCCTGCTGTTCCGGCAACTGTTTTTCCTTCGGCATGCCAGTATGGAAATCTATGCCACCAGATACTGTCAACGCAATGAATGTTTTTGCGGATGTTTTCCGTATGATGGCAAATGGATGCATCTAGCTGACAACGCATTGGGTTTTGATGCAGTTGTACATTGGCAACTGACCTGCAGTCAACTGAAAGCAACTGTGGGAATTCGATACAGGCATTCTTCTGCGGGATGGGTTGGCATCATGAACAACACCCGTACTTTGACTTGCCAAGCAGATCCGTCAACAAAGCCATCTGCTCCAGGTGCCATGCTGCTCTCGACCGTCAAAATGCTTTCAATGTGGTGGCGACAAAACATGTGTTTCGTCACTTGGTCAATTGAAGTCCGACAGCTACCCAACGGCGGGCAAGGATCTTCATCTGCAGCCCTCAAACCATGGAATCCCGGCAGTGCCGTTGCCCTGGAAAAAGGCGCACCGGTCCACTTAGAAAAACCATGCAAGGTTTACCACAAGAACACACCAACTCCTTTCAAAACAAGCCCGCGACTTACCCAAACACCCCGTCTCCATGCAGTTGCTGGTTCGGCAGGATGAGACCAACTGCCAATATGGAGTTTTACTATACTGTTCATACTTCAAGGGGTGCCAGGGATTTCCTACACTGACGCCAGTGTGTATCATCCATGTCCGGCATCAATCAGGAATCCGCAAACATATTATTCTGGATGTACAAGAAATTTGGTGGCAAATTGTGACTTGTGCAGCAATTGACTTCTGAAATCTTCAAAGGTTGAACGGGATGCATAATGCCTAACGGCTTTGACCCTCACAAAATTAACCTGCATGTTGGAAACGCAACATGGCAACGCCTGCCACATCGCCATCTTGTTATCTTCAGCGAAACTGACTACAGGGCCACTCTTCTTCTGATGCTTTGCAAGCCCAAAACATCCATGGCGTGCAACATCGCATGATTCCAAAGCGGACAATCTGAGTAACAACGAGGGCGGGAGCCTTGGCATGGGCCTGTCATGACCCGTACGCGTGTCTGCTCAAGCCCAATTATGCGCAGATAACTTTTGGGCTTGTAAATAAGGTTTGTGGGTTGTTCACAAGCTAGCTAAAAATTCCCAGTGACAGTGCCATGCTAGCCGCCCAAGGCTCCTCCTGCCTGCACAAAATTATGCAACACATAGCGGGAAAACAACACCGTTGATGTCATTCGGCAGTTTACTGACACGTCAGCTGTTCCATCTGAGATTCACACGCCTCAAGCAAAATGTCGATGCATGTTTCTCCTATGGGATGCATGTTCCATGTGAGCACAAAACATATCTGTTAAATGCCATATGCTGCTCTGATTGGGAAAAATGGTTTGAAACAGCAAATTAAAAACTAAATCATGCTTCAAAACCAAAACCCAGGTTGAAAATTCTGCTTTTGGACGTGGAATAACAAGTGGTCATCCCTGTCATACAAATTCACATGTAATTTCAAAAATGTATATTTCTCAATTTTTCTGGAAGCGCTCCAAACTTGAAATCGAAATCGAAGGATCCCGCTGCACTGGCACGAGTACGCACCAAAACCCCGCCCATCACGGAGGCTACGCCTGCATGCACTGGCCGGAATCACACCAAGCAACGTTGACTAGGTGATCAGACCTTTGCCTAGCTGCGCGCGAGACTATGCCAGCCCCACACTTCTTCCAGGAAAAATATCAAGGGAACACGCGCTGGATCTCAAAATAGCTGGCTGGGAATTGTGTATGTTATATATTTCACAACAAACTTGCAAACTCTGCACTAGCAGGACGAACGAACCCCTTTTATCCTCATGGCGATATCCCAATGTAGCCTGGAAGACGTCTCCCGCTTTCAGGAAGCCATCTTTTGGAGTGGGGGAAATCGGCATTCAAAATTTGTCCTTTTTGCGGGCTTAGCATCACAATGGCGACGGTATCAAGACCTTGCCAATTCATTCATTCACGCAAGCTGAAGGCGACAGATGACGAAGCGGAAATCTCGTGCACTCACACAGAACATGTTGGAAAGTTCGTTGGGCCGGGCACCCACATTGCGGGAGGCCCCCCTGTCCTTCACGCAAGACCTGACCTTGCCAAACAGCTTTGTAAGCAAATCTGTTTTTCTTTGCATGCTGATCGGAGAAGTGTTCTGGGAATAGTCCAGTCAACCCCATCAGATGCTTCCATGGACGTAGTTGCTCCCAACCCTTTCGACCTGGCTTCTTGAACTGCCCTTTGGAGAACTTGCCGGATGTGTGAAGAGCATGCGGAGTCTTTCTAATCGAAATAGAAAGAAACCTTTTTTATTTTCCCTTCTTCAGGGGAGGACGGGCTCACACATACAATCTGAAATATTTAATCCCAATATTTCAGATCAATCACGGATTAAAAACGATATTCACTTGAAATATTTCAAATCTCATCAAACATAAATATACAAATTGAGCAGTGCACACCAACGGACAGGTCCTCTCTTTTTCCTCATGGGAGTCTATGGGCTTCGGAGCATATGGTATCGACCTGGGCATACCTAATCATAGGGACACAGAAGGTGAAGCGGTACATCCCGCACCCCCTGACGCCTATGACCGCTCACCCAAAGACACCAGGCAGAACTGTCCTCAGCAAGCCAGGATCTACTTCCATCCTCGGCACCCCTGAGACCTCCTCACCTCTAGAAGGCTTATCTGCCGGGTTGGACCCTGATGGGACCCGGTCCAGCCAGCACACATTCTCGAGATCCTCTTCGCATTGGCCAAAGTACTCGATGAGCTCGGCACAAACCTCGTTGTCGCTGTGCCCGCGGATGAAGCTACCTAGAACCCCATCATTATCGGTAAAGACTACAGCACCCCGCCGCTCCACGAAGGTGTGGAAAATGCTGAGACAGATTGCCAGAGCCAGCGCTTCCAGCTCGAAGATAACTGTTTCTCTCACTCTATCTCTGCCACGCAGGAGCTTGGTCAGGTGGCGCTCCTGAACTTTGTAGCCAAACCAAGCCAGTACGCCACCACCTGGCCCGTAGACCACGCCACCTAACCCACTGTGGCTGCCCGGCTCGAAAGAGGCATCTACATAAACGTGCACGAAGGAATCTTTACGCGCCCGGATCGGTCGAGGCTTGCCATGCAGCAGGAACCGACGTAGTTGAAGTAATGCATGCCGCGTGCTATCACTCATTTCCCACTTGCGCTGCCGCCCATGAGCAGCCAGCAGCTTCAGGGCTGCTTTGGGGCGCCTGCCAAACACCTGGCAGCTTGCAAACTGCAGCCTTCCCCTCAGCTTCTCGCTAAGCCTGGGATCTAAGGCATTGGCTTCCAAAGCTGAATCTATGTCTTTCAATGCCTCGGCCTTTCTCTTCTCTGTGTTGCCGATGACAGCGATTCCCAACATAGCATCCTTCAAATTAAGCTGGACTCCCAGGATGACGCACATCGAATCATAATCCAAGTTTTTGTCCACTGACAACTCCCAGCCCAAGATCTTGAAGAACATGGAAATGACAAATTCGGTGTGCCGAGTGCACACAGCTCCACTAGTGCTCAAGTAATCATCAAAATAGTCCGTCCAAGCTAATTGAAGAGACCTAACCCCTACTCGCCACAATGCGAAAGCACATCTGATGAATCCCGAGACACTGGCCTTGGATCCGAACGGCAACACCTTCTGTTTGTAAATCTCGCTGGAACCTTTTTCGGCATGGTATATGACAAAGTGGCTGTCCATCTCAAACGATGAATCTGAAAGAGGGAGCTGCTTGTAAGCGGCACGTAGATCCCATGCTTTGCACTTGGGGGCGCCTTCGTCCTTACGCCCCGCACAGAACCATTCGTGCAGCCACGCCCCAAGCATTCCGGCAACGACATCCACTGAATGGACAGGGACCGACTCTACCTGTGTGATAGTTGCGTTCACCTGTGAGGCCAAGTAATCGTCAATCGGACGAACCTTAGGACCTCCTTCGGTCTGGCCCTGGATCACCCCGAACCTATGTGTCAAGGAAGCGCCCACAGGAACATCACCGGGTGGCACAGGACCCAGCACGAATCCACGCTCGAGTTCCTTGCGTGTGGCTTCCAAGACTCCTTTATCCACAGCCGGGTCCGCCGCCGGCTTCACGGTGGCCATCAGCCCATCCCTCAACCTCTTGGCGCCTCGCCTGAGCGGGCTTCAGACTGACCTGCTGGCTTGAACTTGCTGAGGAATACGTGTGACCTCGGGAGGACGCCTGTCAAGCTGAACCCAGTTGACATGTCATCCACCAAGGAAATGTCCTCGTGTTGGATGGCCTCCAACATGCGGCGAAAGACTAGCAGCCTCTTGGATTTGAGGACTTCGCGTCGAAACCTGGGCAGACCTGCTTTGAGTTCCTCCTCGGCAGGAGCTAACTCGCTCACCCACTGCAGCCACATCCTCAGAACAGCTGGCCTATCTTTGGCAACTGAGCCCTCACCTCGTCTGTGGATGGCCTGCACAGCCTCCAAGAGCTCTGGCGGGAGCAAAGATGACAGCATGGCCAATGACCACCTTGGCCATCTCCTTCTTGGAAGACGATCCTGTCACTGTGTCTTCCTTGGCTAAGCCTGCCTGCCTCAGGGAGCATTGGTCTGCCGGGCTCAAGAGCTCTGGTCCTCTCGCCATGTAAGCCACCACAACGTCCCGCCTGCCAGACCAAGGCAAGGTGGCGTGCAACCTGCGCACATCAAACCTAAAGCCCCGCCTATCTACTGGAACCTTAACACCCATAACAGCCTTCCCTTGGAAGTCCATGGCAACGGTCCCGTCTGGATCTTCCATCCACAATCCCCCTCTTCGAAGGAAGACAAAGCTGCTATGGCATTGTCAGTGAAAGCTTCGTTGTTGGAGTCCCGGTGGGGAATCGCGCATACATCCCGGAACAGCCCAACAGTCCCGAAGGTAAGGGCAGGAAAGAGTTGCCGAACGTAAGTGCATATGGCTTTGGTGGACTCCGGGAACTTGCGAGTGGTGGACCTGATGCCCCTCACTCCACCGTGAACGAAACTTCCAGCTTGGAAGGATTTGGCTGTTGACGTGCTGGACCATCTGAGGTTCTCCGAAGGCAACAGGTCCAGGAGAAGAGACAGGTCCTTGGCTGCAACTTTGGCCTGCTGATTGACAAGAATGGCCACTGCCTCTGGGTCTCCTGACTGCATTGCTTTCTTGACCTCCTGCTTTGCTGGGTCCAGCCCTACACCTTCTAGGCCGTTTGCCTTAGAATGGTCAGGTGAACACGGGGGGTCACTGGGGTCTAAACCACTAGAACCACTATGGCCCCTAAGTCCTATCATGCCCTTTTTGGGACACGAAGGCTCACATGGGGGGTCACTGGGGTCTAAACCACTAGAACCACTAGGGCCCCTAAGTCCTACCGGGCCGTCCTTGTCCCCCTGAATTATGTGGGCGGCTGCCTGCAGGAAAAGATGCAATAGGCGGAGTGCATGACACAGATTTTCCTACGGCCCATGACGCAGGCAGCTTGTAACCTAAGTTTAGGGGCAGGACAACGAATGCACAGATGCGAACTCACTAACAAGGGGCGCAAGGCGCTTTCTGCTTTGCATGCCTGAGAAAGCTCTAGCCCCAGGAATTGAAGCTGGAGCTTCCGATAACTGCGTGGGAGCCGGGCGGCAACCGAGGCAGAGGAAATGTTCCTTCAACAGGCTAGCCATGACTTTGCAGAGGCCCCACGGGTAGGCAGTCTCAAAGGAGGTGGCCCACTTGTTCTTTATTCTCCCCCAGCCTGCATGGACATGATTTCCAGAACAGACGCGGTGGAGATTGTCGAATTTAGGAATATTGTGGAGCAGGCGAGTGCCCTTTCGTCGGTCGCCCCCGTACTCACAGTGATGGAAAAAGGTTTGGCGGACATCTGCCCGGTTCATGAATTCTTTCCACTCCGGCAGCAGCCAAAGGTAGCTTCTGGACGGGTGTTCACAAGAGAAATACTTATGATTTTTGATGCAAAACTTGCAGATGTCAAGGACTAGGCTGTAGAGGGCATTCGCCTTCGCAACCCTAACGGCGTTGACCCCCTCTAACCCTTCTATTCCCTGCGGCCTTGCCTCTGTACGCAAAATGGCTGGCGCTCCAGGGGAATTGGATATCTCTAGCTCTGGTGGCAGTCCCACATGGGGGCGCACAGTGTATGTACTTTACAGCAGGATCGGAAAGGATTTTCCACAAGCGCTCAACACATAGTGGATCGTTCAAGTCTAATTGAAGGATGGAGCCCGAGAGACCACATGGTCTACCCCAAAAGAGTCAAAACTTTCGCTGCCACATGAGGCAGTGAGTCTGGCGCTGCCAGCGAACAACTCCACACAGACTACCCCATTAAGGGGAAGACCGGACAAGACTTGCTTGGCAGCTTCGTCAAAACTGGATCGCTCAGCGGCTGCTGAGGCCTGACACGCGAATGAGGCCCGGTGGCGGGGGCTCCTGCAGCCTTTGCGCGAGGGCCTGGTGGAACTTGTTGATTACATTAAAGGACGCGACCCCGATCAAATCGAATGCTAAGGCGCGTCTGCGAAGCGCCATCACGACATCTAGTTCTGTTGCTAAGGAGCACGCGATGGTAGTCGGCTTTTCCTTGATGGCGATGCCGGTCCCGTCGATGATCAACTCACGCCCTTGCTTCTTGGCGCTAATCTCGGCCCGTCGAGTACCAAATTTCTCGGGCGACAGCCACACCAGATCGTCCTTTTGAATCATGGCGTAGACAAGATTATAGGCATCGCGGGCGACTTCCTCTTCGCCCTGAAAACTGAGGCCTCCCAACCTGAGCTTCTGAGCCTCCAGCCGAGTCTCTCGCTCAGCTCCATTCAGGGAAACCGGGGCACTCTCCTCGGACTTCTCGACCCTTTGCTTGAGCTCAGAAACTATGAGGGTATGAGCCTCAAAGATGAGGCGCTTGAGGCCAGCCACGGATCCGGCATTCGAGGTGCGTGGCAGGAGGCCAGTTACAGCAGCGTCCTCTGGAACCTTTCCTGGAGGAACAAGAATGAACGCAAGCTTGGACAAAGTGTCCACGTGAGCGGCTACCAAGTGGTCGACTTCGGCTTGCACAAGCCCTACTTCCAGCGCCCTCTTTATGAAGGCAGCTTTGGATTCAGTAAAGGAAATCGGAATTGCCGCGGCAGCCATGGCCCTCTAGAATATCCACGGCTTGAGTCAAAACTCACGCGACGTCATACAAGACACACGTTGCAAGAACCTCGCTGACCTCCAGCGTCAGCTCTGCTTTACTTGCGATTTAGAAGATTGCCTGCTGCAAACCCTTGCGACACTTGCAAGACTCAAACCTTTCAGCGGCAAAGGCTTTGCTCCAACATCGGAGCACCTCAGAAGCCATCCCGGGAACCTCCCCGCTCGGCAGATCGAATGGCAACACCTTTGCCATAGGGCCCGGCCCCGCGACACTTCGTCACCGAGACCTGAGACCCTTATCAAGCATTGAAGCCAAAGCCCCAACATCACGTACAGGCTTGCTTTTCTTGCAAACCTCGCACAACCTGGAAGACAAAAATGCACTCTCTGTAATGCGCACATAATCCGAGGTGTGCTTCCTTCCACAAGTGAATGTACTCTTCATGGACCCTGCCGCAAAAGAATGAGTGGTCAAGGTCTTCGGGTGCTTCCTTCGTTTGGGGGACCACCTTGGACAAATCCGGGCCTAAATCCCCTACCCAGTCTGGCTCGCCCTCACTAGACTCAGTATCACTAGAAGACGAGTGTTGTCAGCAAGGGGACTGCCGCCTACACCAGCGGCCTCTTGTGTCCCTTCTCCCTCTTCGCCATGGGGAGGCCAAACTTCATCCAAGATGCTTTGCGCCTTAGACTTGGGTGAGTCAGCTACAGCAGCATAGTGCTCGTGCTCACTTTCGACGGGATTCGTGGGCCTATCTTCTCTCGCCTCAGACAGCCTATCGCTAGGAGTGCAACCTGGATGCAAGACGCTACGCTCCTCCGGAATGACTCCTCGGAGGTTGTCACTGGCGGAACGCCCTGGCACCTCGGACCCCTCACTTGGTCTGGCGCTGAACATACCTGACCTCGTCGAGTCTGGCAGGAACAGAGCATGGCGCACTGATTGCAGCATTTGCTCGTAAGCCCGCAGAGGGGACGCCAGCTTGTCACGCATGTATGAATACATGGACTCCCCCTTCAATGCATGATGGCCCAACAAAGTCTGGTCCTTGTCCGACAGCCCGTACTTGCCGCACCAATCGAGCATGGTGCTCTTAAGGGAGTGTCCAGTCACGCCATCGCCGCAAGCATTGCCTCTGCTCAGTAGAGCTCTCAACCAACTCCCCGCCTCAGTGGAGGAGACGGCTCAGCTTGTCCAACCTCCTGCCTGCGCCGGTGCCGGCAAAAGAGGACCCGGATCTCTGCTGTGGAAGGGAAGGCCTACCTCTTCAGATATCCTTACGAATTGCAGCCGCCAGGGAACCTGTCTCACACCATTGACTGGAGCAACGAGAGGCATTGATGAGCCCAATGCCTGAGTCTGCAAGGCCGTCTTGTGGTCCCTGGCGCCACACTCTAAGAAACCAACTGCAGAACCTCCCTCCACCACCACGTCCACCATGAATCCGTGCACTTTCCGGATGTCACTGATCCAGCTTCGAGAGAAAAGGCAGAAAAGAAATGACTCGGAGGCGTACCTATCAACCAATCCCAGGTCTTCATCCCATAGAGATTCTTCAAGGCACTCCACTTGCCGGACTGTCAAGACCAGTGATGGCTGCCGCTCATCCTTCCCGGATAGTAACAGCCCCTGATACCCTACCCACGGGCTAAACAACTTGCCTGGGCTCGCGTCATCAGCACTAACCCCAACCACATGCACCGCAAACCTCACTGCTTCCGTGAAGGATCAGTGCAATGCCTGTTCAAGGGAAAGGCTGGCCTGTGAGGATGAGACTCATGCATGTACCTGAGGTACTTCAGCAAGGCGGACCCTCGCTTGACCACGGTGGAATGACTCTTTTTGCCAAAAAGCTCACGCAGCGATAGCATGCCCTCCTTCATATCCAGCCCTACTATAGATGCACCCACCAAAGAGACTGTCGGGTCCTGAGTAACAAGGACATACCACTTCTCAAGCGCCTTCTGCCACTTGCCCTTTTCGAGCTCCTCATCGGTGGCTTGATTCCTGAAGTTGACGCACTTGATGAAACACGGCTGCTCTTTATCAAAGACCCTGGCTTTCTTGACTGCTTGGGCTTTCACTTCAAGCGGGGCGTCTGGGGCCACGGGAATCGGGAAGGGAACCTTATCAGGACTATCACCCCAAATTGCTTCAAGAGGATCCTGGCCGAAAATCAATCCCAAGCCACCTTCCTCCCAAGGCAACTTAGGCACTCCTGCTTCAGCACAAGAGAACACGGCTTGATTAATTGTTTGGGTCAAGTACTGCAAATCCGGCTGCTGACCACCCCCAGAACCCCCTGCACTCGAAGCAGCAGCCATGGCCTGAACACTGGAGCAGGGGTCGGAAGGAAATCAAAGACCTAAAAATTGGCCTGCTCAAGACTTGCAAGGCGCCTGGCAAGACGCGACAATGACACGGCCTGGGCTTGAAGACCTGCAGCCTGAAGGGCCTGAACACGCTCAATGTGCGCAGCACGGGCGGAGAGCTCCTGCACGGAGCTGCACAGGCTCCTAGAAATGCTTTCGAGATTTTCCAGGCGGTCGTCTGAAAACGCACCTGAGTCTTTCAAGCGGGTCAGCTCCGTCTGCAGGTTTCGTACTTGAAGCTGGACGGAGTACAAATGACGACTGAGCAGGCTCTGCGAGCTGGGCGAGCTGCTGGGACTGTCCTGAGAAGCCTCTGGACTGTCGCTTGGTGAGCCGGGTTCCATGCGCAGTCCCCCAGGCACCGGGGACTACGGGCCGCTGTGCCTGAGCACACCTCGGATTACCGGAGCTCAGGCCTTTTAGATTGCAGTTAGCGGCCTCTAGAGAACCCAGACAAAAACTTTGAGCTCACCTGTGAGCCAAGACCTTGAGCCAAAATTGCAATCCCTGTCAATCTGCTTCGCAAAGATGACATGTGGATGCAATCACCAAACTTACAAATTCATGATCATGATAAATCATGACATGAAATCAAGAATGCATCCGCCCTTGATTTTAAAAACATCCTTTTTTAAAATCACCTCCCCTTAGGGAAAATAAGGTCCTGCGCAGGCAGGCTGCGATGGTGTCTTGCAACCAACAAATACGAAGCATTTATTCCACCATCAAATACCGCATATCCAAAATGTAATTTTCGGAATCCAGCCCCCAAGGTCAGACATTAGGTCATTCATCAATGATATGAACAATACTCAAGATATCCTTATTCCTCCCGTGCTTGACACAATATTCAATGAGACTTAGTCTCATCATTATTCCCTTGCACTATATCAAAACATTTCCCAAATATCATTCACTATCAGTCTCAATAAGATATAAGACATATAACTCCAAATTGAGACAATCAATCAGAATGTGGCCTTCTTTTTGTGCAATGGGTCATGCCTCGACGAATCATGCTGTCACCCCCCTCCCGTCAAGAGAGAGTCAAGGCATGGCTTCGAACGCACAACCCCAGCAAGGCACTCTGAAGAGAAGTCTAAGCGGCTTGGCCCATCCGCTATATTAGAGGACGTGCCTACGCGGGCGCACCAAGACTTCAAGCACAAGGCCGCCTCCATTGAGACGACCGCTTCGACCCAAGAATTGGCCGGTTCAAGGTGGGCATAGCATCTGATGCACGTGTGCCTTGCACCATCATTGTCCAGGAAGCATATCAACTGCGCACCACGCAATATGCTCCGCCAAAGTTCAAGTGAAATTAAAATGGGCGCCACCTCGAGTTCAAATATCGGATTTTTAGACTGCTTGAGCAGTTCACTCATGACCTGTGAATCGACCGACTCTCCAAAGAATCCAGCCACGCACCCGTTGGGCCTAAAAAGATGGCCTCTATGCCACCCCAACTCTGATCAGGCTCACAGGCGCCATCTGTATACAGAATCCAAGCGTCTCTCGAAATTGGTTGAACGCAAAGAGGCTCAGCCGAGGAAACTCGCTGTACAAGGGAAGTCACCGCCGTTCATTGCTTGTTGTGAACTTCCACTAGACAAAGCTACAGCAGCTACAGCACACACGCGAAGTCTTCGACGGACTGTGACTCCTTTTTTCTTGGCGAGACAGCTGGGATCTGTGTTTAACCCATCCTCTCAAATGGAGGACTGGGTTCAGCAAAAGAAGCAAAGCGGTAAGAAGCATATATAACATAGATCACAGTATTCCCAGTCCCAAGTTGCCAAGAAAAAGGAGCCGCATCCAGAGTGCCCAGTGTGAAAGTGGCGTACATTCTTGAGCAACCGAAGCACAGGAGGAAGAAGCATGGGCAGGCTTGCCCTCAGAGCTGAGAAAGACCACGCCCTACCTGGAGGACCAGTTGAGCACCAAGGCCCAACCCGCCCGCGAAGCAATGCGAATCAAACATTGGCAAGAGGCTGCGCTGAGTGGCTTTTAAAATCATTGCCAGGGCCCTGATTGTCGGGGCAAGCGCCATTGCAGGAAGGCGTCTGCAGGAAAAAGCTGTGGCTGAAGCTGCACTTGCCAGAAAGAAGGCAAAGAGATACGCACTCTTTCCGCCTTGCCAAAGTCGTGAGGCACGGGGCATGACTCATCCCATCGGCTCAAAGCATCTGCCTCAGTATTTCTCTCACCAGAAATGTGAGAGCAGGCAAGCGAAACAGCGTGTGCACACGCCCACATAGCCAGACGCTGCACAAACAGAGCAAGAGGCTGCTTGCTGGTGTACAGGCGGTTGATGACACTCTCGGCCCCGACATTGTCACTAAGTGCCGAGACGCCCTCCGCTAATGGTCCGAAGCAGAAGGATCAAGAGAAAGCCTTGGGCCAGCAGCGTCTCATAAGATGAGATGTCCAGGTTTGCATCATCTTTGACTGGATGACTGGAATGCCCAAGGAACGAAAGTCAGCTGGGGTGAAGCGCTCTGAAAACCAGAAGCAGTGGGTAGATCCCACACGGAGCCAACCACCGACGCCACAGGCATTGCCTTCTCCAAAAGCATCTGCCACGCTCTCAAAAGGCAGAACGGGCGGCAAGGCAGGACGCCAAGGCCAAGGATACTTGCACCACCAAAGCAGAAAGCGAAGCATCTCCCGGGTGGGTTCTGACAGCTTACGCCTGGACGAGGCAGGGTCCGCCACCCGAAGCCAGATTCGGCGAGAGGAAATAGGCACGAGACGAAGATCAGTCTTACATTTGATTTCTGTGTGCCTTGCTGAAAGCAGCGTGGAACCCACAGGGATGCTCGTGCCGCGCGGAGTGCTAACCAAGCGAAGATTATCAGGGAGGTGAGCAGAAAGGCAGGACCAGTCTGAGGGGTCGATACTACAAGCTGCGCCCAAGGGCCAGCGCATGTCATCGTAAAGACAGCAAAGCCAGGGGCGAAGCTCTGGCGCACACTGCAAAATCCACTGCATCAAGCCTAACACCTTGTCCAGATGCTTCTTGGAAACGTGGCGCCCTGAAAAACATGCTTCCAGGAGAGCAACGGCTTTTTCGCGTTTGTCTCTCGGTAGACGAAAGCCCCCAGCCGAGAAATTAAGTTCCCATCCTATCCAGGTGATTCTTCGGCCCATCTGGAGTTTGGGCCAGCTGATGGGAATACCAAAGCATGCAAAGAAGCAGAGCACAACGGACGCCTCCAGGGGGAAGCGAGCCGGTCTGGCCTTGCAGAGTGGCAGAGCCAGGCACCTCCGTAACTCCCCTGCTTGAGTCACGGCGGCCCCCCTAGTGAGGAGTGGCCTTGTGGCGGAAAGCTGGGTGTTTACCCCCACAAGCGCGACCTTCCGGTGTAGGAACTGCGCAGACGTGAAGATACTTACAAGCTGGGTCGTGGCATATACAGATGGTCTGCTTCTGGCCGCCCTCGTACAAAGTACTGAGCCACTTTCCGCCTGGCACTGCCGAAGACTTCTGACCTTGGCCCTTACCTGAATTAGACCTGCCCTTGCCTTCCTTGCCACCGCGGCCCTTGCTTCCGCGGCCTCTAGCACGTAGAGGCGTGTTTAAGTGCGGTGCTGGGGGAAATTTTGGCAGGGCGGGCCTGGGCGCAAGCAAAGCTGAAAGCTCAGACCTGACCTCAGTTACTCCGTAGATGGCGTTATCCAAAGTCCACTGGTGGAGATTGCAAAGGTCAGAAATGACCTCCCATGTCGGCCTGCTGAGCCTCCTCCATGCTGGGACCCCGGAGGCCCGAACCTGCCCCAAACCTGGCAAAGCAAAGGCGGACAAACTTCCTGTTGTAAATCTTAATGGACCCCAAGCGGCAGGCCTTGACCAAGCTCAGAGCCACAGCTTTGAGGGAGAGCAGTTGCGACAAAAGGTTGTGACTGACATGGCCTGAATGGATTTCTGGAGTGGGAGCCTCATCCAAGAGCAAGTCACTGAGCTCGGACAACCTAGGCGTCTTCTTAGGCCGAAGCAACAAGTGATCATCCTGCGCCCTGGAACTCAACCTAGAGGCTTGGATCCGGGCGGCCAAAGCGAGAAGTCTGCTTGAAGGAAAAGAGTCTTGATCAAGCAATTCTGTAGGGTATGAGGATTCAAAGTCTTCCCTAAGTTTCGCAACAGCCTCAGCCGTCAACTTGGCTGGCCAAGCTTCATGCCACCCTAAGCCTGCAGCAGAGGGCGCCGAAGCTGTGGGTGCAGAGTGCACCACCTCGGCAGGAACAGGAACTTCAAGAGAAGCGAGCTGCTCCTCAAAGCGACATCTGTTTAGGAGAAGCCTAAGCGAGGCAAGGGCCTGGATGCGCTCACTTGCCGGACTGGCATCCAAATGACCCTCAACAAGCAACTCTCTGAACACAGATTCGCAAGCTTCCTGAGTGCTAGCGACACGGGCAACAGTTGCAACTGTAAAGCCTGAAAGCACAGTGGAAGCAAAGTCTGCAGGAACGGAGCACTCTTGGGCCGTCTCTGCGAAAGCCGCATCCATGGCACCTGCCCAGAGCAAAAGGAGTGCAACATGGCATGATTCCAAGACAAACTCAGACAGAGCAGATGCGCATGAACATGACCGAAGATGACCGAGTGCAAAGACGCCTCCGAAATTTTGGCCACGTGACTGCATCCAAAGCAAGCATTGAGCCAGAAGCAAAGCTAGCGCCCATAAGCTGGATCAACTGGAGGCTCCCCAAACCAAAGTGAGGGAATCCCACGAACCTCCTTGGAAGACTGGAAACAAGGGCCTTCAAAGGCTGGGAACGGCACTGCGCCTTCATCCAGCATGCCCAAAAACCAAAGCTACCAGGGCTGATAAAGAGCAGCAGGCTCAGCAGCAGCCAAAGTAGAAGAGGCGACGAAGTGGATCACCAGTTTCTGCCACCCCACCAGCTGCCCCAGCCCCCTGACCAAGAGCCATCGGTCCAACCTCCATCAGCACCATAGGAGTCCGCTTGCTGCGAAGAATGTTCAGCAGGGGCCGAAGCTGGAGCAGAGGTAGTCGTCTCCGCGGCGTGCGCAGGGTCCAAAGCTGGCCCAGGAGTCTTCGGAGTCGAAGACGCAGCTTCCGGGCCAAAGCCAGAAGCGACGCCAGGTGACGACTCTGACCGTCGTTTACGCTGGCAGCTGCGACAAAGGTGCTCCGTATGCCAACTGGAGCTGCGCTGCTGGAACGTTCTCACGCAGTGCGCTTGAGTGCAGTTGCTGCAGGAAGCCCAAAGCTAAATGAGCTGCAGATTGCCGACCAAAGGCAAGGGCTCGCCCGCGAGGGTGCGCCAGTCCTCTGCCCTGTCTGGCAGAGGGCCCTCACGCAAAGCAGCCTTCCCACGGGTCAGTAGCCCGTGCAGGGCCAAAGCTTCATAAGAAGTTGCAGCAGGCTTTGGGGTGGCTTCGATGTCATCAGAAGCCAAAGCACCAGCTGCTTCCGTTGCCTCCAAAGCTGCCACGGCATCCAAAGCTGAAGTTGCAGGAGGCACGACCTCACCCAAGTTTGGCGCAGAAGAGGACGCTGCATTAGCAGAAGATTCTTCTGCCTCTGCCCTCCCCAACAGCTTGTTGAGCAAAAGCTGGTCGGGACCGTCTGAGCAAGCTCCTCCAAGACTGTGTCACTGACCACAGTCAAGCTGTTCAAGCTACGCGCCAAAGTATCCTGGACTTTGGAAGGAAGCGGCATAGCTGGGGGCAGAGCGAAGGCAATAAGAAAAAGCTGTATGGGGCCAAAGCGAGCTGAGGTTAAGTGCTTTTTGCACAGCGTCACAAGCGGTGACCAGAGCACAAGCGGTGCAGCAAGAGGCACCTCTCTGCGGTGCGCCCAGGAAGCAGCCCAAGCCAGAACCTGGCGAAGCGGCATGCATATCAGAAAAGATGATACAAGCGCGGCAATATGAGGTTGCACCTGAAAAACAGCAAGGCCCAAGAAAGTCCCAGCCAAGCGATAAGCAAAATGCTGCGGAGCAACAAGAAAATGACACAAGGTGAGGAGACATGCAACTGATTGGTGCAAAAGATGCAAGCAACGCTAGAATGCTTTTATCCAAGAATGAAGCGCAATCAGCCCTCCAAAAGCAGTGAGCAGGCTCTACGCTTGCATGTGCGCTCGCTCTCCAAAGAGGCTAAGCTAGTGACTGAGGATATGGCCCCACAGGCTGGGAATAAGCGCGCACTGCACGAAGCGTCATGACAAAGCAGGCAGACTTTTGCCAAATGGCCGCATGCACCACGCCAGAAGATGCTTTAAGGAACTTCACGCGGGAGCATGCGCTGGCGAGATCTGCGGATTCCAAAGCAGGTGCTTTGGGCGTTGTGTCCTGACTCTCCTCTGGCAGGTCCTCAACGTCACTGTCCAAGATGCAAGGAGGCTGCTGGGCATCACTCCCCAAAGCAGGAGACGAGACGTCCGAAACGAGGGCCTGGCTTGATGCTGGAGCGAAGCTGCAGATGGGCAATGGCAAAAGCTCGGCACCTAAGTCAGCAGCGTCTGAATCCCAAGTGAACAGATCCAGATGCAAACTGCAAGGGGAAAAATCCACAGGCTCACTCGGAAGAGGAGGCTCTTGAAGCGGGCGCTGGCCACCCCTGTGTTGGCACAGCCTTGAGCACGTTCGAAGGATGACCTAGACAACCTTCTCCGGCACGGTGCAAGACAAAGATGGCATCAGCGGCCAAAGCGTCAAAAAGAGAAAGAATGCTGCCTCCTAAGTCATCAACAGTTTGGATGAAAAGCAAAGCTGAACGCAAGTAGCGTGAAGCTGTTGTGTCGGCCACCTTGTGAAGGAGTCTAGCCTGAAACTCTGTTCCGTGAAGGGAACCTTGGAGGCCTGAAAGCACCTTACTAAGAGGCTGAAGTATTGCGCAGAGCTGAAGAAAAAGCCCCAGCACAACCGAAGACCGTTCCTGGTGAAGATGTTTGCTGGAAACAAAGCCTGAACCTGCCTTGGGCATAGGGGGTTGCAAGGATGAAGCAGGTGCAACAAGAATGTCTGCACAAGGCTTGACAGAAGCAAAGCTGGGAGCTTTGGGGGACGAGCTGGGCACTGCAATCCCTGAATCCTCCGCATCACACGGGTACTTAGCATAAAAGGAAGCCTTTCGTGGTCGAGGTCTAGGCACAGGCGCCCCTTTGGAAGGAGCTGATCGTGTATGCTGCAACGGCAAGTAAGCAGGCAAGGGTTTGGCCGAAGCTGCAAAGGATGGCGCACTAGCCACCACTGAGGCTAGTCCCTTAGAAGCTGAGCTTGAGGCCACTCTACCTGAAGGGTCAAGCTGAAAAAGGGACCTGAAGCGTGGCTGCACAGGCCTGGCACAGGTAGGCAAAGGCTTGGGATTGTGAAAGCGTGGACCTGGACCTGCCTT
>CAJNIZ010044501.1:36118-49170 GCA_905231905.1 Symbiodinium pilosum | reverse complement strand
TAATTTTGACAATCCCCCATGTCTTTCCCACACGTACTCCTCTGATAATCAGTTGGAGCAGGGGCAAGGGTTCTCACGCTAATCAACATCACTCTTTGTAGAGGGTGCCTGCTCTGTGGTTGATTTTGCATCTGCCCTGAGAGTCTAGGATCATTCCTGGACCAGTATTTAATTAAGGACCACTTTAGGAGGCTAGATGGTCTTTCTGATGGTTGGGGGTTGCATTCTGCTGGGCAGAGGTGTGCCAACGTCGCACTGCGTGGCTCAGAGAATGCTTCGGCATGAAGGTGCCACACTTGTCTGACGGTTCTTTCGGCAAGGTCTTCCCCTAGATTGGAGTACGCCCTAGAAAAACAGTATAGACTGTTTAGGTATAAGTTGCTAGAATAAGAACCCAGGAACCAAAAAAGTATTAAAGTGTAGCACTCCCAAATTGGTCTTCAATCACCTATCTAGACCCTAGCCTCGGTCCAGTGGGATATCTGAAAGGACCATATGGGGGGTTTCCCAAAATTAGGGGTACCATTTTGGGGGGTCCTTAGAAATAGGGACTCCTAATATTTTGGGATCTATATTGGGGTCCCCTACTTTTGGGCAACTACCATATATCATCTTTTCCAATTCACGGCTTTTGCCTGTTCTTTGGCAAGGGTCCGGATAAGCACGAGCTTGGGCAGTTGGGGTCCCGCAGCTGCACACGCAGGTACTGTTGCGGGGGCACATATTTGATCAGCTATAGAAAGCTCTTCGCGATCCAACGGGCGCGGGCTTTTGCAACGCCTTAAGTTGGCGTATGAAAACACAAGACTGTTGATAGTGTTGCTTTGAAAAAACTGCATGACGCCAGCATACTGTGATACTATACCCTAGGGCTCCACGTCTATAAATAATACCCACATTGGGCCCCAAAGTCTATCAATGTGACCTACATTGTGCTATTTGGAGCCTTAGGGGTAGTTCCCAAGGTAGAAGGTACTCAGGGTCAACTATGAACCATGAGACGGCTTCCACGCCTGCTGCGGAAATTACAGCACTGCTACACCCTAAGCCCTAAACACTCGCTTCAAGGGTTGGAGGTTGGAAATATTGGCCCGTAGTGTGGGCCCTGGATCCTGGGGTCCTCATATACCCATTTTACACCGAACAGGCCGCTAGAAGCCTAATTAAGGGCCCATAATTGGAACCTTTATTCAGGGGGTTCGGGTAAACCCTTACCCAAAGGGTCCAAATACCCATTAATCAATCACTTGGGTTTAGGGCAACAGGAATTCTAGCGCAGGATTTGGGTAAGTATAGGATTATTGGGTAAATGAGCTACGGACTAAATTTAGGTTGGGGGGGCCTATAGGAGACTTTATAGGGTTTTGGGGGGGGGACCTATTAAGGGATTTACTACAAATTTAGTCCAGGGCTCACATGGACCCTAAGGGAAAACCCTGAACCCTAAACCCTTGGCTACTCTGTGAAGCCGAGAAGCTATGAACTCCCGGAAGTCCAGCTCACCAGACCTTAGCGGACCCTGTTCTCATATATACATAGAGAAACTTGGGGATTAATTAGGGTTTAGGGACTAGAGTTTGGGGTTTGGGACGTGGGTTTAGGGATTGTGGTTTGTTTAGGCCACTGCGTTGCATAGCTAACTTCGAATCCCAAACAATCCCCCAGGCGGCTGCGCTCCAAGTCCCTAAACCCCAAACCTAAAGCCTAAACCCTAAACCTTTAAACCCTAAACCCGCAACCCTAAACGTTCAACCGCATGTTGAGGCTTCCTAGGACAGAGCCTTCCTTTTGTGGGTTCCGAGCGTAAGGCCCTTCGAAGGGGTCATAGGGATGCCTTAGGTCCCTTTGGGCTTAGTGTTTAAGGTTTAGGGTTTAGGCAGGGGTAGCACGGAGATATGATGTTTGAGGTTCAGATTCTAGCGGCTCGTGTTGAGGATTGTAGTAGTTGGTGGGCAAACCTTAGACCCCAAACCGTTGTTTTTGGGAAAGTCCTGCGGAAGAAGTCGTGCTTATATATATATATACACACATATATATATACATATAGGTGGTTGTCAAAATTATGGTCCCTTTCTGGATCCCTATTACAATACAGCACCTAATATTTAGGGTAACCCTAAACCCTAAACCGTAAACCCTAAACTTTGATAACCACCCATATGGTCTATCTGCTCAGGAGCCCTGCCAAAAAGCATCTCAGAGGTGTGGGGTTTAGGGGTTTAGGGTTTAGGGTTCAGGGTTTAGGGGTTTAGGTGTTCAGGGTAAGGGAGGGCAAGTTTTCAGAACTGCTGTGGAAGCAAATTGTCTCATTACTGTGTTGCTCCTGAGGACTGTAAATTAGGCAGCCAATGCACAGAAAACGCCTTGCGCACGATGTAGTCGTAAATAATATTCACGTAAAACCCTACACCCTTGCAATTGCTACGTTTACGTCTTACCATCTATTTCTCTGTGTTTTTGGGGACCCCTAGGCCTAGATAGCCCTATTCAACACCATATAACCCTACGGCCCTATGTAATCCCTGTATATACCCTGTAAAGGTTACCCTACGCGAATATAATAATCGCTGAGGTTTTCTCATACTGGAGCTTACTTGAGTTCCTGGACAGAAGCCCAAACCCTAGCCCCTAAGCCCTAGACCCTCAACCCTGACCCTACACTCCAGACCCTGAGCGCTAAAGCCTATAGCCCAACACTAAATGTTAAATGCTTATCGCCTTCCCTAAGCTGGACTAGGGAGGGGACCAATCCTCGTCTCCTTCCTCCAAGGCTTCTTCAACCAAGCTCGTGATGGCCGCCAACTCCTCAGATTCAGACTAATGTGAGGGTCCAACAACGGACATATTCGTTCCAGTAGATATACTCCCCCTTAAGTAGATAGAATATGGCTTTGGGTATACTTTAAGAGCATGCCCATATACCCCATGTTCTATCTACTTAAGGGGGACGCTGAGAGCTTCCCACGCAGAACTTTGGAATATTGTCCCCAGGCAAACAAACACGCCGCGATGGCCGACCGGCCTCTGTAGCTCATGCAGGTGTATCCCTAAGGCTCCAAATAGCCCAATGTAGGTCACATTGAGAGACTTTGGGGCCCAATGTGGGTATTATCTATAGACATGGAGCCCTAGGGTATAATACATTCTTAGCACCCAGCAAGAATGTTTGTTCATCTACGTTGGACCCCAGGTTCCGAAACCCTACACAATAAGGCATGTACTTTCGCTTCTATATTGGTTACTGGAGGCATGTGAGCTGCAGTCAGTATATCTCATATGATTAATGGAGATGGCTTCCTATTCGAGAATATACGAGCGACTATACTGAACTACCAGAGGACCTTCTCATCCACTTCCTTCAGTAACCTTAATATTGACAGTAGCTGATATGGTGGTTTCCCCAAATAGGGGGACCTAATATAGACCCCCATAAACTTTAATCCTTGTTTATAGGGACCCCCAAGATGGTACCCCTAGTTTTGGGAAACCCCCATATCCCACCGGCTCCTGCTGTTGCTCTGCCTTCTGGTCCTGCAGGATAGCAAGTACAGGATTTGAGGCAAGGGGTGGTGTTGGGTGGTTGAGCCAAGTAAGATGACATTCTTCTTGGGAAGTCCTATGCCCAAAAGGAGGATCAAAATTCCCGTTCAAGGAACGGACCGGGAATTTTTGACAGCCCTCCAGATGCACCGTCCTCGTGGTTGGCGTGGCGTACTCGCAGGAGCGCGAGGACCCACTCGCTGAAGGATACCTGCAGAGATCCTGAAATTCCCTACTACTGTTGATACTAAAAATCCTGCTTGACCTCATAATACTATAGTACCAGAATTCCCAAGGTATAATGTACTAAGGGTCATGGAGGATTTTTAGTATCCACCGTAGGACCCTATTAAGGGTAGATTGATGTACCCTTAAAATCTAATAACTCATAGTGGTAAGAGGCCGGAGGGATTGATTGTAGTTTAGGTGTTTGGGGTAATGGTTTAGTGGGGGTACTGCCCCCCTATTAACAGTCTATATTAGGGGTCCTATTAAGGGCTATATATATACCCATATTATATTTACTATCCAACTGTTTAGTACTAAGGGGGGGCAGTACCGAAGGCTTAGTGGACATGATTTCGGGTTTAGGAAATGTGGTTTGGGGATTAGGCAGTGGGAACCAGGGCTTAGGATTCATGGGTTATAGGGTTTTGCGGGAACGTAGTAGGGAACTCGTCAGGCTGCAGCGATGAATCTTGGAACTGGAATTCTTCAAGGGTATAGGGTCTCGGTTTTAGGGCTTTGGACTTAAGATTGCAACGCAAGCAGTGATGTCCATGAGACAAGTAAAATTATATGACCATGTCCTTCTTGTATGTGTTCCGTGACCCTTCCAGATAGATGCTTCCCAGTCTGGAAATCTCGAAAACCCTAAACCCTAAACCCTTGCATGTGGATATTTCAGAGGCCGCCTTTGTATACTTCCACATCCATTGAGTCCTTGCCGGATAGGACAAACGATACCGAGAAACCTATAAATCCCAGTTTCCATTTCATGTTCCATGTGCTTTTCCATTTGAATTCCATAGCTCTACCCTAAATCAAAAGAAGATAGTAACTTCGATTTTCTCTTCCTAAACCCTAAATCCTAATCCCACAAAATCCATCACATCCCCAAATGGCAGGCCCTGGCCACAGCTGTGAAGCCTAAATCCGGGTTAAGGGTTTAGGGTATAGGGATTACCATGAACCCTAGATAGCCCAATGCCCTAAACACCAAACTCTAGATATCCCTCAACCCTACACCCTAGACAACACTCAACTCTACGCCGTAAACCCCAGACAACCCTAAACCCTCAGCCCTAAATCTTCGACAACCCTAAACTCTGAGCCCTAAAACTCAGACAACCCTGAACCCCAAGCTCTAAACCTTAGAAATCCCTACACACTAAACCCTAGATAACCCTCATCCCCAGCCAGCCTTCCCGTTGGCGTCAGCATCAATGTCTTGAAAGAGTTCCACCATCCTAGACTCTGGGACTGCAGGTGACAGGATTTAGGGCTTAAGGTTTAGGATTTGGGGGGTAGGGTTTAGGATTTAGGATCTCTTTTTTTTGTGGGACCTTTTCTCCTCAGGATGATCCCTGCGTAAATGCTACTAAAGCATGGTTTAGGATCTAGGGTGTAGGATTTCAAGTTTAGGGATTAGGATTTGGGATTTAGGGATTAGGGTGTGGGATTTAGGGTTCAGGGCTTACTGTAAGGTTTGGGATTTAGGGTTAGGGGTTTAGGGGTGGTATCAACTATACTTATCACCATGGGATCCTATACCACACGCCCCTTTTTCCCCCTACTCCGAATAACCAGCCCTAATTAGGCCTAATGTGGAGGTCATTTTGACTTTTGGGGAGGGGACGTGAGAGAGGGCTCAGCATAGGATCCCAGAATATTACCTCTACAAGCCACATAGCAACTCTGTTCCCACAATATTGACACTGTGGCTTTCCAGATTTTTTTAGGGGGCTGGGCGCATCTGCGTAGGGTTTAGGAATGTTTGCAAGGGCCATGCGCGCGAGTCAGCGCGCTTTGGCGTCTTCCCAAGAACTGTAGGAGCTGGCATCTTACGGGCTACTGATTGAAGGGTTCAGGGGTTAGGGTTTAGGGTTGAGGGTTTAGGGTTTAGGGTTTAGGGTTCAGGGTTTAGGGTTCAGGGTTTAGGGTAAACCAAACTTGTTTTGACTCCTCCGGCAGTTGTGAGGACCTTCCAGAAAAGGAGAGACTCCAGACTCGGAAAAGCCAAGTCGGCAAAGCTTTGCAGAGGAAGTGAAGTGAGGAAGTGCAGGACGTACGGAAAGGCGGCGCTAATTCAAACAAGTTTTGGGCCTGATAAACAGCAACTCTTCACACAGCGTCCAAGTCCCAAGATGCGCGCTCCACTTCTACCCACCCGAACCTTCAAACAAGACCAAACCATGAAGTTCAAAGCTTCAATCTAATTAGGGTTTCAATCTCAGGAATTATGTCAGGCAAACATTGGCTGGTCTACAAACCATGTATTGACAATAAGCTTTGTACGCTTGCCAGCTGAGGGGTACAACCTTTGATCCAGCAGTTCAGCCGTGAACCGTAAACATTTCTTGGAAGGTCAGGGGGACTTAGCGAGTTTAGGGCTTAGGGTAGAAACCGCATCGTAATCCAAGCTATCCCCCCCACTGACCCACTTTCTTCAAGTATCCCAAACCCTCAACCCTAAACCCTAAACCCTGCGCCGACAGCTTAAATAAACCGCGTGGATCCTGACTGAAATTCCTCGAGACAGGATCCCTCTCAGGCATGCCAGGGACATGGACATGAGGGTTGAGGCCTTACTTGGAGGGTCAGGGGGGTTTAATAAGTAGGTTAATCATGGGGATAACTAGGGCTACTATATGGGTTATAGGGGTTATCAACCTACTTGCTCAGTTCCCCTGACCCTCCAAGTAGGGTACTTTGCTTAGAGGTGAAACTCAGGATAGAAGTTGCTATTCCCAAGAACTGCAACTCAGGATTCCAGTAGTAGTTACGTTTGGCGAAACATACGCAAACACCCATATGGGGGATTTCCCAAAATTTGGGGTACCCCATAATAAGGATTATAGTATATTGGGGTGTATATCGGGGTCCCCCTATTTTGGGAAACTACCATATCTATGTACATATACATATACATGTGTATGGGAGTTCCTCAAAGAAACCCTAAACTGTAAACCCCCAAACCCTAAACCCTATAATCCCAAATCGGACCCCCAAAGATCTGTTCGTCATCCTTGCATATCCCGAAGCCCTAAACCCTAGGGACTGCAGGGACTCCCTAGATTGAGAAGCCCTCGGTTTAGCGCTTAGGGTTTTAGGGTTTAGGGTACTATAATGCTACAAAGAATCTATGACCATCGAATTGGCACGTTTTCCCGAAGTGCTCTTTATATATATATATATATACATATATGTACATATACACTAGACACACGCGCGTGCTTCGCACGCGCTTACTGTCTGCAGCCAGGCTAGGCAACCGATTGCGGGGCAAACCGGTTGGCAAGGAGGACATGAAATCTTCAAGCGCAAGGGTCAAATGCAGATGAGCACTTGCAGGCCAATCTGGCTGCTACAAGTTGTTGCATAGATTTGTAAATGAAGGAGGGCAGGCACGGGGCAGGATTGCGGGTGGGGGTCCAGGCGGGGGGCCGTCCAGCAGAAAGGTCCACTGGGAGGGTGAGGGAGGGTCCAGCAGGGGTCCAGGTGACCAGCGCAGTGCAAGGCCACGTGAGTGTAGTTCGGATCGCTTGAGAGGTATTGTGCACATATAATCTCAAAGGCCAAAACAACGCAGCTATTGCAGCACAGTGCAATCAATTGTATGGAACGGAGGCCCTGCAAGCACCACTGTCTCTTCAAATGGTGTTGCGTGTTTCCATGTTTGTTTGGAGCAGGGTAGGATGTTAAATTAGGATGTCGGACTTATGCAGGCTTTGGGGGCAGAGCTCAGGGCGTAGGAAACAAAGTGGGTTCATAAAGATTTTCCGGCTGAAGGTTCAGCACGTCTCAAACCGAACCCTAGTTATGAGGCTAAGATTTAGGATATGGTCATCAGCAATCTCTGAGACAGGTCAAGGATTCTGATTTCAGTTTAGTGTTGAGCTCGGAGTTTAAAGGATGTTTGGTGTACGCTCCCTGGGCAGCAAGTTTTGGTCGAGCTCGGGCCTACTCCATCTGGGCAGCAAACATATGCTGACCTCCCCCACCCTAGACCTCCCCCACCCTAAGCTCTACCCTTACAGGCAAGACAAGTCAGTGCACAAAAAGAGGCCCCTTCGAACCAACAACCATGAGCGGGGGGCCGGTTTCAGGAAGGTCCAGGGGCCTCCATGGGGGTCTAGGGGGTTTGGGGGGGTCCAAAAGGGCCGGGACCAGGGGAGTGGGGGGGGTCCCAGGGCCAGCGGCCAGCTTGGGCAAGGGGGTCCTAAATGTTCATTTATATATATATACATATATATATATATGTTTACATATGTGTACATCCTATGACTTTTAGAGGGACCATGATGTTGCTAATTCCTCAGGTTCATAGGAAGCGTCATACGACTTAGGGTTTAGGCATCTAGAGTTTGGGACTTAGGTCTGAGTGTCTTAGGGTTTTAGTGTTCAGGGTCTGAGGGGCTCCAGGGAGGCCTAGGAGGGAGGGTTGCGGCTTATGTGATAGGAAAAGGACTGCATAGCCCAAATCTCTGAACCCTAAACCCGAATCCCGAAGCACCCCCCCACCCCCATAAATTGAAACTTCTGAAATCAAAGCCTATACCCTAACCCCTAAACCCCAAGCCCTCAAACCCTAAGCCCTAAAATCCTAGAATCCTAAACCCTAAATCCTCTTAACCCCATCGTCCCGGCAGGGCTCTGATGAACATCCAAGGACAGAAACCACTCTGCAGGCACCGATGTCGCCTGAGAGACCTCCGTTGAAAGGCGGGCTTAGGGGTTAGGATTTTAGGGTTTAGGGCTTAGCGCCTAGGGGTTTAGGTGCTTTTTTCCTCGAGTCTAAGGCTTAGGGGTTTTAGGGTTAAGGCTGCAGGATTTGGGGGTTTATGGTTTAGGGTTGGGCCCCTACTTGGTAAGTAGCTCCTACATGGTATTCGACGTCCCTAATTGGGGTTGATCCGCTCATAACCCCATGCCCAATCGTAACAAATGTGCTCTGAGTCCCTGGAATCTTTACGCAGTGGGCGTGTAATACACGTATTACCTACATCCAAATCCTGGAAACCCAAGTAAGGGCTCATTCAGGATCCACTCTCAACAGGTAAGGGCTTTGCTTTGGGCACCATGGCTTGCAACGTGGACCCTTAGGCCGCAAGTGGAGTTTGTTTCGGCTTCCCTAAACCCTAAACCCTAAACCCTATTAGGATTTACACTCTGAACCCTAAATTCTATCCCTGTGCTTTGAGCTCCAGGGTGGATTCCTGGGAGTCTATGGGATTGAGATGTTAGGCTTTGGGATGTAGTGCCTAGGCTTTTTGGGGGTCAATGTAAGCCATAGTCTACACTCCTTAAAGTGTGTTATATAGGGGATGAGATAGGGGACTTTTGTAGGGCTAATTACGGGGGCATACTAGGAGTTCAGACCCTAAACCCTACACCCTGGACCTTCGAAAAATATTAATGGGGGTACTAGGAGTTCAGACCATGGCTCATATGGTTTGGGAGAGGTCCTTCAAGAAATCATATTGCGAGGGATGATAGGAAGATAGGCCGAGCTTCCCTACGGGTAGGTTTTAGGGTTTAGGGTTCGTAGGGGATTTAGGTTTCTGCGCGGCACTTTGGTACCTCTACTAAGGGTCAAACCTTCGTTACCTATAATAGGAGTATAAGGGAATCCCAAAGGGTTGAGGGTCTAAGGTCCAAGCCAAGTCCAAAGGAGGATTTAGGGATAATGGACAATCAAATGTAGAGAACATGGAACACGAAATGGAAGCTGGTCTTACATGAGGGGCTGTTATGGGTCCTTCGGATGACTCTAGGCCAGGGTTTAGGGCTGAGGGGCGAAGACCCAAACCCTACACCCAACCCTGGCTTGGGACGCTTTGGCACTTTGGATAACCAAACGGCGACCATAAGATTGTGAAGCCTCCCTACGGATTGGGTTTTGGGTTTGGGTTCGTTCCTAGGACCAGAAGTTTCAGAAAACCTCACTCCTCTCATAGTAGCCGCGGTGTTGAAAAACTCAGAATTACCTCTCTTTGTCTCCTGCTCTGAAAGACAAGCGGCCTTTTCAGCCACTTTGGCATTTCCCAAGGCCTGCCAATCATCTTGGTAGCTTGGGGTTATGCGATTCAGGACTTGAGTGGAATTTGCGGATGACTGCCCCTAAACTGTAAACCCTAAACCCCTAAACCCTCAACCCCTGAGCCCTAAACCCCTAAACCCCTAAACCCCAAACCCTGGGTGCCTGTTGTTTCAGAGAAGGCCGGGGGTTGGGCTTCAGGGTGTGGGGCTTAGGTTAGCACCAAGAGTTCTTGGTTCTTTTCAAAACGCGACCAGCTTTGCCAAATTATCGTCATAGTAATTCCAGTGCACCTGTGACACCTGCACGAAGGTCTGCCGAAACCCGACATCTGAGACCCTAAGGCCTGACCCTAGAAGCTAAAGCACCATGACACAGACCCAAAAAGTTGAAACTTCAGCATGGTTTAGGGTTTAGGTGAAGAGTGAGGGTTTGGGGTGTATGTTTTTGGGTTCAGGGTCCAGGGGGAAGGGGAAGAATGAGGATTTGGGTCTGGGGCTTCAGGGAGAAGAGGAAGACTGAGGGTTTGGGGTTTAGGGCTTAAGCAGAATCATTTAGAATAATTTCAATTCCCAATTTAAGGCCATTTTGGTAGTATTCCCTGTATAAACCACCATTTAGGGCGAGGTCGGGTGAGGTCGCTTGAATTTGCCCGTTTAAGGTTGAGGGTTTAATTTGAAAACAGAGGCCTCCGGCTTGTCAGCCTCTACCGCTTCAGGGGCTTCAAGAATTTCCAGAATCATGTTGAGCTCATGCAGAAAACAAGGAACCTAGGACAGCAGTTGTGGTAACTGTCCCTTAAAGCCAGCATACTGTGCAGATTCCATGTCATGTTCCTTTCGCTGTTTAGAGCAATTCTCCATTCCTGCCCACGCCTTCCACCCCACACCTGAAACCCAACGCCCTACATTTGGACCCCTTTAGTATCCTGATGCAGTAACCACTAGAATACTAGCAGTTGTTTGCGATGACATCCTAAGGGCTAAGCCTGAAAATTTAGGTGAAGCCCCACCCACTAAGAGTGATCACCACGGGCTAGTGGCAACTATCTCAAGACCCGGATTTCGTCCCACTATACCACCTAACCTCCCCTAAACCCTAAGCCCCAAACCCTTAACCCCCTAAACCCCTAAAAAAACCCTAAACCCTAACCCCTCGGTGTGCCTGCATGAAGGTCTGTAGATCAAGCTCACCCTCCAAGGTGAGGTCCGCCGACTCGAAAGCATCCTAATTCCATGGGTTTAGGGTTTGGGGCTTAAGGTCATCAAGGACGATGGACATCTAAGCAGGGAACCCTAAATCCTAAACCCTCAGGGGGTTATTAATCTACTTAACCCTAAACCCTAAACCCCTAACTAAATTCCCCAGAACACCCGGTGGAGATCGCTTGATGATATTTATGGAGATGGTGCTGGAGTGATCTGAGGGGTGTACGGAGGGGTTAGGGTTTAGGGTTTAGGGTTTTTGCGGCGTCGTTTTTTTAAGGCCAACAGCCCCAACTCCCCAAATCCGAACCCCCAAACCGCAAACCCTAAAACCCTACACCCCAATACCCTGCGTACCCCCAATGTACTCCCTATATGAGCTGTAGTCAAGATTTCTCCATATAATTACAGGACATCGGTTCTTTATCAGGAATTAGTGGCAAGGTTGGGGACAGCATATACTAAACTACAAAAGGGACCCCAAGTTAACTGTTGAGGGTCCCTTAATAATTAAGGCCAATGTTAACCGTACTCAAAGCAAGATGCTGCTGCGATGGTAAGAGCTTCATCCAACCTCAGGGCTCGCGATTTAGCGGTTTTTGGTTTCACGGATTCAAATTTAAAGTTTTGGGGGTTTAAGGATTGAGGGTTTGGGGTTTGGGGATTAATGTAGGAGCCTACATGCGTCTCTTTGAGGTGATGGAGATCCAAATGAACGAGAGGAATGGTAAATAACATGAAAACTGGTTTAGATAGCCCTCAGAGATAATTACCAACAGCGCAGACCTGGATTCCTTCTATGGTTCTGGTGTAGGGCACCTAATAAACCTAAACAATGAAGGTATAACATATTTAGACCTCTATAGTACTTGGAGGGTCAGGGGAAGGCACTAGATAGTATAATTCTCTTAAGGGGTTATAGGGATGATCTTTATATCTACATGTATGCGTGTCTCTTTACATATGTACACATAAAGCTACATACATAAAACATGTTAATACACACACAGAGAATTTGTTTTAGTGTTTAGGGGCCCAAGTGATTAGAAGATCGTTTCCCTCTGAAGGTGTAATATTCGGGATGTATAAGTTAGGAAGACCCCCACCCTGTAGTAGTGGTATAATAGGAATATAAGAGGACCGTAATATAATCCTTTTTATCCATAATAGTCACTATTACTGGGTGGGGGGTCCTCCTGATGTATAAGCCTGTACGGGCATCTAAAAGGATTCATTAGAGGAATGGAGAATCAAATGGAAAGTACACTCGAAACTAACTCAGAAACTGGGCTCATTTCTGTGAGGGTTGATGAGGATTTAGGGTCTTACTTGGAGGGTTGTGGGGAACTCAGTCATTAGGTTGATCATGGAAAGACTCGTGGTTGTAGATGCGTATTTTTAGTGGCTTAATTATGGCGATGCACTGGCTGCGTCTTCCTGACCCACCAAATATGAGCTGGGTACACAATTTCAACCCACGAAGCTTACATGCCGCAGCTAAGATGGCAAAGCACAAGCGTCTTAGCACAAAGTCTCCGCACGCCAGTTCAGAAGAATTGCATTTCTTTAAATCAGGCTCCGTTTGTAGTTGAACGTACATTTCCGGTGAGGCCGTTGCCATAATGCTTCTCCTCACAACCCTAAACCCTAAACCCCAACGCAGGTTCCCCCATCATTAATCCTATGCTAAGACTAGCCTAATTTAAGGGGAACCTGAGGCGAGGGCTAGGAAAGGGGGGATGGTAGAGCAACCCCTGATAGGAAGATTCTTGAGATTAAACACTAACCCCTCATCCTAAACCCCAACCCCTGAACGCCGGAACAACTCTAAAACACCAGTGTAATCCCCATTTCACATCCTATAGAATCCCTATGAGCATGAGCCCTGGACAGAATTTCTAGTATATCCCTTAATTGGCCCCCCCCTGAAACCCTATATATTCCCCCTATAGGTCCCCCCCAACCTAAATTTAGTCCGTAGCTCATATGGTTTGCCCCTAAACCCTAAACCCTAAACCCTGAACCCTAAACCCTAAACCCTAAACCCT
>CAJNIZ010044501.1:4641-16952 GCA_905231905.1 Symbiodinium pilosum | reverse complement strand
AACCCTAAACCCTGTATACCCTACACACACCCCTAGAATCCCCATGCATCCTCATGCAGCGAACCTGAAATAATCCAGCTGCAGGACCGCATATTCTGGAGAAACAGTGCTGTAACAGGGTAACCCTATTATTTAATACATACCCATATTATGGTATACGTTATTATTTATAAAGTATACCCATATTGTGATAACTTTATTAGTTCCCACATACTCATATTATGATAACATGAGTTAAACCTTTTAACAGCAACCCCGTCTTTGGCAGCTTTCCTTCCAGTCGTAACCACTCTCACCACTGGTCCAGGTCTGGGATCCTAAGCCCTAAGTGTTTAGGGCTTAGGGTGAAGCTCTTTGAGCCCTCCGTTAAGGGTCTAGGGCTTTAGGGTTTACCCTAACCGAAACTCTAAACCCTACTTGGAGGGTCTGGAAGACTTAATAAATAGGTGAATAATGGGGATAACTAGGGTTAGTGTATGGGTTATAAGTTATAAGTTACAAGGGTTTCTAACCTACTTACTAAGTCCCCGCGACCCTCCAAGTAGCCCTAGCCAAGAGTCCACTTCTTTGAAGAGGTCCAAGAGTTGCCTCACCTCAGGCACAACATGTCCCACGCAAAATGCAAGCAGGTGACAAAGCGCCTGCAATGCTGAAAATAGGGGTACGCAGGGACCCTTGTGATACTACTACATCACTACTAAATTACTATGAATACTATTACTACTACTGCTACTATTACTACTATTATGATTATTCTCACAATTATATTGATACTAATGGGCAGCGCGGCTCTCCAAGGCATCATACTGAGAATCTTTACTACATGAGTCTAAGTCTAATTCTCTCGCACGGAATGCCATCACAGAGATGGTGGCCCACTGTCGCCAAGGAACGGATAGGTTCTCAAAAAAGGATGTCGGCAACCTGGGATCTGCTTTGAGGGACCCTGGAGTTATAGTTAAGTTACCATAATGCGTATAATATATATATATACACACACATATATATATATGTATATATTATATAGTGAATAATATGGTTTCCGTAATATAAAAGTTTAATTTTCGTGCCTTAACAGCAACCTAGATGTCAAAGGCTGCTTGCTGCTCAACCCCCACATGGTCCTCTCCATGCCTTGTTTGAAGGCTGGCTGCATCTACAAAGTCGTGCAAACAGCCCTTGCAGGAACACAGATGCTTCAGGAGGAGAAGCATACAACCGTGTTTCTGGTGGATAGGAAACTTCAGCACTTTGAATTCAGCCTTATGAAGCCCAAGCAAGAAGTTCCCAAAAAGTTTCAAAGAACCCTGTTGCCGCCGCGATCTTGTTAACAAGCGTCATGTCAGACAAGGCCACCAGGAAAGCCTGACGAAGGGTGATGGTCTCAAAACAGTTCGCTCTGCTGGAGTCTGAGTGGTCAACATCCCGGTGGCAAAAACAGAAACTCTAGTAGTAATGGTGAGAATGCCCGTGTAGATATGCCAGTCAGCAACATCACCTTCACCTTCACCTTCACCATCATCATCATCATCATCATCATCATCGGAGTTTTGGGGGTAGAAGTAGCAGCCTGCTCCTCCTCCTACCACTACTACAATGACTACTACTACTACTACTACTACTACCACCACTCCTACTTCTCCTTCTCCTCCTTCTCCTCCTCCTCTTCCTGCTGCAGCTCCTCCTCGACTTCTGTACAATTTTTCGCTGTGGCTCCAGTACGTATTAAAGCTGATACCAAGCATGCTATCTCACAACCCAGCCCCCCCACAATGACTTTATGATACGAATTTCCCCAGGCAAGTTCCAGTGCCTAAGCTCCAAAGTAGCAAAAGAACATCAGCGCTACAGAGCCTATTAACCCAAACAGTGACCGCATACCACCCTGGTCGCCACTGTTCCCTTTTCGACTCTGCAAGGTGTCGCATATGACGAGGATGTGGGGAAGTGAGTAAACTTCAAAACTGAAACAGGCCACCTAGGACCTTTTGCCACATCCAAGGCCTTAAGCCCGGAACCCAAAACCTCAAGCCCTGAACCCTAACACCCTACACCCTGAATCGCGCTCTTTGACACAGCCAAGGAGGGCTAGGGTGACTCTGCAAGTACATGTACCCTCCCCTGCACAAGGTACTCATGAATTATGACCTTCCCCTAAACCCTAGACCCTACTGTTCTGGGCGATAACCAACTTGGAGGGTAAGGGGGACCCTACATACGCTCTAATTATGAGTTGTGACCTTCCCTAGAGCCAGTTATCACCTTATTGACCCCCTAGTCCAGAACCTATAATCCAACTAAACCTAGAATGCAGACTCCTCAGCCGGTTCACACCCCGAACCCTAAGCCCTAAATCCTATAAAACTTAGATCCTAAACACCAGGTCCTACACACTAAAGCTCTAAACCCTAAACCCCAAATCCCAAAACGCCTGCAAATCCAATTCGCTTCCCTGCCCTCCGCCCGCAGCAACAAAGGCGTCTTTGGCCTAGGGTTTGGTTAGGGTTTAAGGATTGGGGCTAAGGGTTTAGTTGCCTGCCGGGTCCCAGGTGTAGGGCTGGCTCCAAGTAGGCTTGCACTAACTAAATAAATGTCTGAATACAAAAAAACCTACGAACTAAAGAATAACTGAATACACAAGCGAATAAACAAATTAACTGTATATAGTAGGGTTTGAGGGGCCTAAATAGTTTGAATAATGCTGAACCCAGTGGGAACTCGCATGGCGGTTGGCCCGAATTACATGCCCTCAAAAGGGAAGACTATGGTTTGGGGATTAGGGTTTAGGGGCCCGTCTTGTTATTGGTTTGGGGATTAGGGTTTAGGGGCCCGTCTTGCTATATGGCACGAAGGATAAAATTCCGTATTAGAATGGTTTCAGGCCAGTCCCCATATGAGCCAGTCTAAACTGCTAGTATCCCTTCAAATCCCCCATAAGATTCCCCTTTATAGTCGCCTATATGTTTCCCTGTAAGGAATTTATACAGTATGGATAATGACATAGAAGCTGAGGCTATCTATGCAGAGTAGAATTCTAGGATGGTATGTAGCAGCCTTAGTACATCATGAAACACTAAGACCTAAACCCCTCCTCCACTCCCCACTGAGCATCAGTGAGGATCATCAACATCAGTGTGAACTCCCCTCACTCTTTATGTCGGTATACTTTGGGTACTTCCCCCTTACAGCATACACAGGTAGCACAATGGGTAGTAGGAGTTATAATCGCCCCTTGATTGAAACCCTTTAGGGAGACTGTAAGGGGGAATGACCCAAGCCCAACCAAAGACTCCAAACCCCAAAGCCCTAAAAATTGACCCAAAACAGCGTGGTATGGATTGAAACATCCGTATGCTAGCCTCTGTAACCCCTACAATACTCCCTCCAACCTATTCCCGATTCCCATGTCAGACTGGGCCAGTGAAACTCAATCGAGCGGACTGCCGTAGATCTCTAGAATCCCTGTGCAGTCCCCACATACCAGGGTAATTCCAAAATCATTACATTCCCAATTTAAGGCCATTTTGGTACTATTCCCTATATAAACCACCATTTAGGGTGAGGGCGGGTGAGGTCGCCTTAAATTCCCCACATACCCGTAGGGTTCCCCAGGACACCCCTGTTTTGATTCTTCAAATTCTCGTACCGTACATGACCCCATTAAAGGCACCGCTTATCAGGATGGCGGGGTCTAGGGCTTAGGGTTTAGGATCCAGGGTTTAAGGAACCCGAAATTAAATAGGCAAATGCAAGAAGATTTTCCATATAAAAACGCCATATGAGCTACTGTCTAAACTCCTAGTATCCCCCTTAATAACCCCTATAGTAGTCCCCTGTATAATCCCCTATATATCCCCCCTTGAAGGAGTTTAGACTATAGCTCATATAGAGGTGAGGTCGCGTGAGGTGTTGGGGCCTTTTGCGGGCTCCAGAACCCCGAAACCCCCCCCTAAACCTCAAAATCGTCAACCCTAACATGGAACCTGTAAATGGGTTTCTTGTAGACCTCTGTCCTTGAAAGGGATTGACATATGGGGTTCCATGCTAGTCTAGGGGATGGGGTAACATACAGCAAACCCGGGCTATCCCTACTGTTAACCTACTTCATAAGTCCCAGGACGCTCCCGTAATCCCTAAATCGTAAACCCCAAACCCCAAACCCTAAATCTTAAATCGTAAACCCCAAACCCCAAACCCTAAATCCTAAACCCTAAACCCTGAATCCTTCACCCTTAGCCCTAAATCCTAAATCCTAAACCCTAAGCCCAGAAGAAGGCCTCTTGGACAGAAGCATCCAGCACCGCCTGCTCTTCAGCGGCCTGAGCCTGGATCTAAGTGTTTAGGGGTGTATAGGGGTTTATAGGGGTTTATAAGTGTTTATAGGGGTTTAAGGGTTTAGGGGTTTGGGGGTTTAGGGTTTAGGGAAGTAGGGAGTTTAGGGGTTTACCCTACATCCTGGTGTTTAGGGTAGGGATTAGGTCCTCCCCCCCATTCAGTCTATAGTAGGGCTCATATGAATGACTGTATGAAATTATGTGATAAATTTTAGGGTTTAGGGCTTAGGGTTTGGGACTATCCAGCTGTTAATGCGTCCGGGCAGTATCCTATGGGCACCTCTTTAACTAGGACAAAGTTTTGGGATATACCTACAACATTTACACCCACACATCCATACCTACATATGCACATACATGTATGCATGCATACAAGCCCTAAAGCCCTAAGCCCTAAACCCTGAAACCGCAAACCACAACTACATACACTTTACAATACACTTTACAATACACTTTACAACAATTTACTTTAGAATCTCAGCGGATAACATTGGTAATGATGCAGTGCTGTAAGCGAAGGGCGCTGTAGCCCACCATAATGTGGACCCGTGATTAATAAACCCTCTTCTTTTTTTGGGCCCTAATCTTCGGATCCCTCTGATAATCACTACTAAGGTGAGGGGGGTTGTCAATCAGGGGTCTACATTAGGGTATAGGCTTATGTTTAGCGGGATTCAAGTCTTTGGGTGTTTTGGAGATTAAAGCTTTAGGGTTCAGGGTTTACTAACCTCCAAAACAACACATGGAAACCCACATCCTTTTAAGGGGGCAATAGTCTTGGTAGCCCCAAAGCCTAAACCCTGCCTCATTGGGCTTCCACGTTAGTTTAGCGAGAGGGTATGCAAGGAAGATGCTGGAAGCATGTGTCAAACATGTGCAAAGACTACGCAAGGATCGTACAATCACCATGTGGGGGTTTCCCAAAATTGGAGGTACCATTTTGGGGGTCCCAATAAAAAGCACCATAGTATTTTGGGATCTACACTGGGGTCCCCCTATTTCGCGAAACTACCCTGTAGCATGGTGTAGGGAGTATGAAAGAGTGGGTGCGCATGCAAAGAAGGGGCTCATGAAGCCTAAGGCCCCCAAAGCCGTGGATTATCATGCGAATTGCCCGCCTGCTCCTGTGCACTTCGATTGAACTGCCGCATCTTTGAAAGACCTGCCGGAGGCTGCAAGCACTTGGTAGTTTGCATAAACAGGGGTCCTCACAGAGACCCCAACATACTATAATTCTTTTTATAGGGGGCCCTAGACTTCTGAACCCTGTAAGGGACCCCTCATCATTTGGGAACCCCAGCAACGGGCAAAGTACTGCAACGGCAAGCAGCGTGGAGCAGGTATGCTTTCACGAAATAGCGGTTTGTAGGTTTAGGGTTTGGGGGTTAGACCTTAGGGATTTGGGTATAGGGATATTGCCCCAACCATGGAGCATCACATGGAAGAGAACATGGACAATGAAATGGCAACCAGGTTTATGTGGCGGTTTATGGGGTCTGGGGTTTCGGAGCATCAGGGGTCCTTTTCCTGGGAGTCCCCCCACCTATAGTATAGGAAGTGGCTCATCTAAGCTGCAGGAGAGGAGATGTCCTCAATAGACTTGCTAGCCGCAGGTCATGTGTGTGTGTCTGCAAAATCTAAGATTTGCCTTGCACGAAGTTGTCGAAGCTTAGGTTGCCGGATCCCTCGGCATCCCATTTCGCCTTGTGAGAAACAAATTTCTGTAATTAGGGGAGACGTGGGTTTGGGGTTTGAGGTTTCGGGTAGGGAGCAAAACAAGCACCACTTTGAAACTTCGAGTCGGGCAATGGCTTTCTTTGGATAGTAACTTGATCCGACAATCCACCAGCGTGGAGACTGTAAAGCCCCCCTCCCCTGACCCCTTCCCACGCCCTATAGATAGTCCCCCCATTACATCATGGTACTATATTGGGAACATCTACTGTTAGGGGGGGAGTTCGTATGATTCTCGAAAGGAATTACTGATAGTAATGTATGACTTGCGCAGTCACCATGTTCCGTGTGACCGTCAGAGCGGCAATAGCCTGGGACGCCTGGATGGAAAGCCGTGTGCCCTTTGCCCTGCCTCACTCGCCTGAAACTTAAACTTAGTGGTGCCTGGAGAGTAAGAATTCCCATACAATCCCGTAGATCGATTCCTATATTGACTCCCAGAACTCAACCTGAACCCTAAACAGTGATTTCCATGTTCTCTTCCATTGCCTAGTATAAACCCCATATGAGCCATAATCTAAACTCCTAGCATCTCCCTTGATCACCCCTATAATACTTCCCTATAGAATCCCCTATATAACCCCCTTAAAAAAGTTTAGACTACAGCTCACCTGGTGTAGGGGGCAGGGTATGCATGCCACGGTCCTCAAGTGGAGCGGGATTTTCCAAAATTGGTAGTACCTCTTTGAGGGTCCCTGTGCTCAGGATAATGGTGTCCTTCTGGGTGAATATTTGTGTCTATTTTATGAATTTAATGCATCTCTGCACACCCCGGAAACCCGCGTGAACTCAGAAATCCGCACAAACTCTCAACCCCAACATGCACGCAGCAATCCGCGCACTTGCCCAAAAGCTCTGCGGTTATAGTGGTTATGTAGGGATCATGTAGGCATGTCCCTGAACTTAGTCCATGTTCGCCTAGGAACAAAAAAAGGATTGCTTTTGTAGGAAGAAGGCCATACCCTAAAAAGTTTGAGTTTTGGGTTTAGGGTTTAAGATTTTCTGATGCTGACCCATCAAACCCTGAACCCTCATGGGGATTTATGAAGACAGCTTTTGCACAAGCAGCTGACAAATTGGCATGATTGATGCATCCAAGATGCAAATGTCGACAGCAGCTCCTCTAAGGGTTGGGAGCTCAGGCTCTCTACCCCTAATTGGGTTTAGGGTTTAGGGTTCAGGGTTATTAGGGTGTAGGGTTTAACCCCAAAATAAAGATTTCAAAAAGATTCTGGGCCTTCAATTGCACCCGCCAACCAGCAAAATTAGAATTCATTATTGCCAAGCCCCGCCGAGCAAAACGAGTCTAAGAAGATCTCAGAGTCTCTGCAAGAGCTCATACTTTGAGCTTATAGTACCCCTTAAGTAGATAGAATATGGGGTATATAGGGTTTGGGATTAGGGTTTAGGGATTAGGGGTTATAGTCCCCCTTAAGTAGATAGAATATGGGGTATCTGGGTATCTTGTTATGATAGACCCAAAACCATATTCTATCTACTTAAGGGGATACTATACACCCGAAGACGCTATCCCAACAGCCTGAACCCTAAACCCTACACCTGGCAGATTGAAGCTTTGGGAAGGGAGGCTCCGAAATGGGTACCGCAGGCTGCTACGGAACCCTCCGTGCCATTCAAGATTTTTTCTCAAAATCTGGTGGTCCTTGGGACCCAAGTCATATACAGGGATTGTAGGAGGATTATTAACCCTAAGCCTTAAACCCTAAAATGGCTAGTTTGAAAAAAATCCCCCTTGGTAACCCTGACGTAACTACGATAGGACTGCAACAGGCTTCTGATTTTCAGTGTCAGGCTTACCGGGACATGCTTGTGAATCTGATATGCGCGATGAGGGGCCCCAGGGCCTACAGTAGGGCGCCGTAGGCACAATCCTAAACCCTATATAGCCCCAGCCCTGTACACCCTAAAAACCCAACCCTGCATGCCCTGAACTCAGCATGATCTGTAGTCTAGACTCCGAGTATCCCTCTGTATAACCTCATAACCCCTATAGCCACTTTGAAAGGAAGAAGCAGCAATCTGCTGCTTGCGACGATGTAAAGTTGGCGCACGTTGTTGCGTGAGCATTCCCCTATTTACGCCCTAAAAGACCTGAAAGGCTCTAAGATAAGGATCCCAGAGAATTAATAGGATTTAGCGAGTAGGGTTTCGAGTTTAGGGTTTAGGGTTAAGGTCTCCAGATTTGGAGGTCCCCCCGCAACCCTTCGCACCTTCGCACACCAAGGAAATATTCTATTCGTCTGCACGCTCGGTATTTCTCCCAGAAGCCAAATATCCCAAAAGCCTAGCACCAATTCGAAATCCCTTCCTTCACTACAGCCCCACCCACCTCGGCTGATGCGTCTGAACTCTCCAAACACACCCTAAGGGTCCAAGTACCTAATAATCATATACTTACCCAAAACATGTACTATAATTACTATTACCCAAATCCCAAGTACCTAATTATTGGGTACATGGACCCTCTGGGACAGTGCCTAAGCCGCAGCCCACCACAAGAAAAACAAAGCTAATCTCGTTGGGTCATGGATGAGCGAGGTCGGGCTTCGGGTTTTTACGTTAAGGGTTAGATTGTAGGCTTCAAGGATTCAGGCTAACAGGTTTGGGGTCCCGAGTAGTGAGTTCTTCAGCCACAATTAAGGTTGTTGGAGGTTTTTTGGTGTCTACTGCAAAGACTTGGAGCTACTGGGCTAGCTTGAAGAATGTGCAGCAAGCGTTCTCTCGACCTGTGAGTTCATGAGCTGCTGCTGGACTGCGCTGCTGTCACCGCCGGCTTTCGGATCCCCCCAAGTTACCACGCGCCCGTTGTCAAGAACTGCAGCGAATGCGCTCGAAGTCCCCTGGATGTGTTGCACGTTTTGAAGCTGCTCCTTGACAGCACTGCTGTCCCCTCCAAAGTCCGGATCGCCCCAAGTCACAACGCATTTGTTCTCGAGAACTGCTGCAAATGCGCCTTGTGTAGCCTGGATATGCTGCACATTACTGAGCTGCTTCTGGACGGTTGCGCTGTGACCCCCAAAGGCCGGATGCCCCCAGGTCACTACCTTGGTTGGCATTTAGAGCCCTTTGAGAATTAGGACCGTACAAGGTGTTTATGATACCAACAAGGGAAAATACTCAGGTATTCCCAAGGTCAGTCCAGCTACAGATCCGTTCTCAAGGATTGCAGCAAATGCACATTCACTAGCCTGCATGTGCCGCACGTGTCTAAGCTTCTCCCGGACAGAGCGGCTGTCTCCGCCCTCGTCCAGTCTGCCCCAAGTTACCACGGATCCATTGTCGAGAATAGCAGCAAATGCTCCTGAAGTAGCCTGAATGTTCTGCACATTCCTCAGCTGCTCCTGGACGATGCTGCTGTCACCACCAAAGTCAGGATCGCCCCAAGTCACTACCTGACCATTGTCAAGAATGGCTGCGAACGCGCACGCACTAGCTTGGATATGCCGGACGCCCATGAGCTGCTCCTGGACACTATCGCTGTTGCCACCACGGTGCGGATGCCCCCAAGTCACCACTGAGCCATTGTCAAGAAGTGCAGCAAATGCTGCCGAAGTAGCCCAGACTTCCTGCACATTTCTGAGCTTCTCCTGGGCAGAGCGGCTGTCTCCACCAAGATCAGGCTCACCCCAAGTCACAACGTGCCCGTTATTAAGAATGGCAGAATATGCAAATCCACTTGCCTGGATATGCTGCACGTTTTTGAGCTGCTCCTGGACTACGCTGCTGTCTCCGTAATCATCGCCCCAAGTTACCACATCCCCGCTGTCAAGAACTGCAGCAAATGCGCTGCAAGTAGCCTGGATGTGTTGAACGTTTTTGAGCTGCTCCTGGACGGCGCTACTGTCTCCGCCCCAAGTCGAATCACCCCAAGTCACCACAGATCCGTCACCAATCCTTGCTGCGAATGCACGTCCATGCCGATGGCTTGCCAAGAGGGTCTGCCGCACTAGTAGTGTCAACCTTAGCGCTGCTTTAACAGGGAATGAAGGAATGTTAGCAGGGAATGAAGGAGTGTAAAAGAAGCTGGAAGAAGTTAAATGGTAAGGTTCAGGGTTCAGGGTATCTTATAGGATAACTTTGCTAAGCAGAGGTGAGCAACACATCCTCTGCGTGCAAGCCAGCTTCAGCGACTGTATGTCGCACATCAAGGACTTGCCCGTTGGCATTCCGCAGGATGCCATTTCCTAGGCGATTCACCAGCCCCCGGATTATCTACTTCAAGAGGTTTAGGGCAATACTAGGAAGCCAGAAACCAAAAAGGGAAATAGCGTGCTAGTCAACAACCTTGTTGCCTACCTGCAGGGCTTTCTGCGCCTGCACCTTAAGATCCTGAAGTGAAGACTCGGCTGTGACTGCAATCTGGGCGGTCTTTCCACTTAGTAGTGCCACATGGATGTACGCGCTCGTCATGTGGGAGCCTAGCCCTGGTTCAGCCAAGCCGTAGTCAGAGTGTGCGAGTTGTGAGGGCCCATTGCTGCTGAACCCCTTTACCCGAAACCCTGCTTAGAGGCTCAGGGGTCTTAGTATGTAATGGTAAGGTTTAAAGGGGTGTATTGTTGACTCATATAATTGCCAAGTCCACTGAGCCTTCAAGTAAACCCTACAGCCAACCTGAAAGCCTGCGTGCCACTGCCGTTGACTCATAAGCGCTGAATCCAAAACCATTTTTTTCTCGCCGCGGGCGCTCTAAGCCTGCGAATTTCAGCTACATGAAGGTGAGCAGCTGCGCACAAGCAACGAACTTGCAGGGGGAGACTTACACCCCTAGCTGCCAAGTTTCCTGGCACCCATAGAGGTGAAGCTTAGATTTTCTTTGTAACAATACATTCACATATGAGCTAATTATAGTCTAAACTCCTAGTACTATCTCCCTTAGTAACCCCCATACCACTCCCCTATATAACCACCTTTAAGTAACTTAGACTATGGCTCATATACCCCAGAAGGTTCAAGGTAACCCGCTCTGTCGCTTAAGATGGTGAAGCAAGATATTGACGTGGTAGGCCTGCATCAGACAAGCTGTTACAAGGGCCTCAAGGGGTGGTGATTCAAGGCAGGGCGGCAGTAGGAAAGCTAGTAAGGAAGCTTAAGGAACCGTGGCAAATACCAGGGAGGATTTAGGGATATTGAGGGTAAATGGGTTCCCTACCCCCTACAATTTCCAAAAATATTTTGAGGCCTCTTTGAGGTACCCCATATTCTAGTGGTACAATGAATTTACAAGCATGATATTGGAAATTCGTCGGGCTTCCACAGTACATTACGATAGCGTTTTACAATTAGACATATCTGCATACATATTTCATACGGGTAGTTATGAGAGACCGTCGGATGTGACCTCACTTTGTTTCACGACGGGCCTGGCTATAACTTGGGCTTACTCCTACCTAGATTTAGGATACCTGAGCTGACTGATGCAAGAAGGACCTAGAGCGGACCTGGATATGTTACATGGATAGTGCTAGCTTCAACAATTCCAGATCTCGAAGCCCTTCCTGTTGGCTTTTATGCGTGCTTCATGGGCCCGAAATGCAAGCCAGACAAAAAAAGAGAATCACATATCACAACAAGTAAATTTCCGGAGATTAGGAGATGGCCTGAAAGACACTGAGATCAACACAGCAGGCAACGTAATTACAACTACTGCTTCGTTTGGGACCCCCTAAACCTCTAACAAAAGTTTCAAAACTGTTGCGTTGTTTAATTCCTTAAGCTTACACTGGAAGTTAGAAAGAGGTCCTAACAAAAACAATCCTTTTTCGCCTCATATGAAGTGCTGTGTGACATCTTGAGTTGACCCGTGTTGTTGCACAGGTTTTGCAACACGCGATTATGGTTTGCTGGATTCTGCTGGGTTTGGGGTTTGAGGATATCCAGGCTAAGCTTTTAATGGTTCGAGCCATCACAAGTGGGGCTATGGCTTCATGGGTGGTGCATCACTTTCAAACAAGCTTCTACTGTGCCGCTCCCACACATTGTCGTGAAAGGGTTTAGGGCTTTAGGGTTGAGGGTTTAGGTTGGGTACTGCTATTAAGGGCTATATATAACCATATTATAACTATCATCCAACTGTTCGTGAGGGGGGGNNNGGGGGCAGTACTGAAGGTTTAGGTCTTTTGCTCATACACCCGCATAACCGCATTGCTTAATTCCATTCCTTGTTTACCGGACAACGTTCAGCATCTTTTGGGCATAGAATTTGCCCTAAACCTTGGGTACTGC